>CANXYC010195309.1:0-43338 GCA_948193065.1 Aleurites moluccanus | reverse complement strand
TGGAAAATAGATTTTGATTTCAAACATTTTTCAGAATGAAATCCAGTAAAAAATGGATTTTGATTTTGCTAAGGGCTACTTGGGCTCAAAATAATTTTTGGTTTGCCAAGGGCTACTTGGGTTTAAAATGATTTTTGGTTTGTCAAGGGCTACTTGGGCTTAAAATGATTTTTGGTTTACCAAGAGCTACTTGGGGTTAAAATGATTTTTGGTTTGCCAAGGGCTACTTGGGGTTAAAATGATTTTTGGTTTGCCAAGGGCTACTTGGGCTTAAAATGATTTTTGGTTTGCCAAGGGCTACTTGGACTTAAAATGATTGTTGATTTGCCAAGGGCTACTTGGGCTTAAAATGATTTTTGGTTTGCTAAGGCTTGCTTGGGTTTAAAATGATTTTTATTTTGCCAAGGGCTACTTGGGCTTAAAATGATTTTTGGTTTGCCAAGGCTACTTGGGCTTAGAATGATTTTTGATTTGCCAAGGCTTACTTGAGATTAAAATGATTTTTAGTTTGCCAAGGCTTGCTTGGGCTTAAAATGATTTTTGGTTTGCCAAGGGCTACTTGGGTTTAAAATGTTTTTTGGTTTGCCAAGAGCTACTTGGGCTTAAAATGATTTTTGGTTTGCCAAGGCTTGCATGGGTTTAAAATGATTTTTGGTTTGCCAAGGGCTACTTGGGCTTAAAATGATTTTTAGTTTGCCAAGGCTATTTGGGCTTAGAATGATTTTTGGTTTGCCAAGGCTTGCTTGGGCTTAAAATGATTTTTTGTTTGCCAAGGCTTGTTTGGATTTAAAATGATTTGTGGTCTGCCAAGGGCTACTTGGGTTTAAAATGATTTTTGGTTTGCCAAGGCTTGCTTGGGCTTAAAATGATTTTTGGTTTGCCAAGGCTACTTGGGCTTAAAATGATTGTTGGTTTGCCAAGGCCTGCTTGGGCTTAGAATGATTTTTATTTTCTCAAGTTCAAATTTGAATAAGTGAGACTTCAATGATATATAAATTATGAACCTTTGAGTTGAAGGAAATGATGCATGGCTTAAGAGATTTTCTAAAGTCTGAGAAAAAAATACAATTTAGGATGCCCTAAATCGGAAAGAATTTCATGAGATGCAATGTCCTAACTCTATGCTAGGCTAGAAGTGAAAACTTAAGCTCTTTAGGCAATCTATTTCTTTTCAACAGAGCAAATCTAATTCGGTTCTAATTTGGAAAATGCAATTACCCTTGGAGGATTCAATGAGTTTTGATTGACACTAATTGAGACTTTGAATTTTGCATGTGCATCATATTTCTAATGCATGTTTTGACAAATTTAATACCTTGAACCAGTGAAAGGCTGATATGCATTGACAATTTTTGAGAAATGTCAGATTGATGATTGAAATTTTAGTAGGTTGCCCCACTTTTTAAAGGAAGGTGACTCGTGGAAAAGGGTGACTTGGTCATTTTATTGGTCTTTGAGGGTGAGATTATGGACATTGATCTTGGATTAAAGGTTGCATCAGGTTTGATCAAACGGTGAGATTTGGGCTGATCTGGTATCTTGGATTTGCATAGGGTTTGATCTTGGATCAAAGTGTAAGTTTACGACTTGATCTTGGATCAAAGGTTGAGACTATAGTTGATCTTGGATAAGGGCTTTGAATAGAGTTTGGACTAAGGCTGTACTTAGGTTCTTGTAAAGATGACCCATTTTTGGGGACTGTGATTTGAAGAGATGGCCCGCTTTTGAGGATGATGACTTAAATCACTTTGATGATCGTTAATGTTTGAGAGGGAGCTGGCAATTTGTTGGGTAGTGATCAGTAGGACTGGTGAGGTTTTGAAGCCACATTCTGTTTTGACTGAGTATGTTGGATTGAGGATGATTCCATGCTTAGTATTGGTTCAAAGATTAACTTGGAAGGTTGAGGTTAGGTATGCCTTGTCAGAATAGTTTTGGACCCTTAAAGGTCAACTATGTGAGTTGGTCTTGCCAGTTTGATTTTGGACACCTAATGGAAGGCTATGTGGATTGGTTTTAATTTGGACCGAAGGATGACTTTGAGAGTTTGTTAGCTTGGTTCTTAACAAAGATGACTTTGTTCAGTGAGGTTTATGGAAGATAAATTTGTGGTTGGCTCTATCTCAGGCTAAAGGCTTTTTCAGATGGGTTCAGACCTTCAAAAAGATAACTTAGCTGCTTAGGCTTATGGACCTTGATTCGTGATCCACTTTTGATTTCATACTTGACCCAATTTCAGAAGGGCAATAGGTTTTGAATCTGGTAATGAGGGCTTGGCTATTCAGATGATCCAAGGATCACTTGAGAATTTTCGATTTTGGTTTCACTGATGAATATTAGAGGAATTTGAACCCTTTTTTGCTCAAACCAATCCTTTTTGCTTTGCCCCTTAAGCTTGGACTTACTTTTGGGAAATGGGAGATTTTATTAGTTTGTCTTATAGGAAAGAGAAGCAGAGTTATTCCTACTGTTTGAGATTGAAAAGATTCTTGGGGCTGACACTTTGTCGGTTTGGACTAGTATGACTGACATATGGGTCAACGACTTGATTGACACTTTGTCAGTTAGAATCTTTGGAACTGACACGCGAGTCAAATTATTTGAAAGAAAAGTCATTCATCATGAAAGAAAAAGACTCTTTGACTTGATGATTTGGACAATCGACTCAAGGAATGATGACTTTGGATTGCTTATCCTTGGATGATAGATTTAGCCACAGTGACTAGATGTTGACTTGAGAAAATATACCCCTGATGAGGAATTAGGGTGGTTTTGCCATTTAACTACTTTGACTAAGAGATGTGATGATTGACATAAGAGGACATACCCCTGATGTTGGACAAAGACAACTTAGCCAATTAGCTAAGAGACGTGACAGATTAACATGACAATCATTTGACGCCAAGATACTGAAATGACTTTGATGACTTTGACGAGGATTTGTTAGCAACTTTTTACTATGATGATTGACTCAGTAAATGATTTTTTTTAATTTAATTTTTTTTTAACTCTAATTTTTGTCTGAGCTGCCCTCTCGAGTTTTTCAACTCGTCGAGTTGCTCTAATTTTTGCCTAAGCTACCTTATTCAGGTTTTCAACTTAGCGAGCACAAATCAATTAATCTGAGCACAAAAAATGATAATTTTATTATGATTTAGACCGTACCCAAGGTGGATTGCCTACATATCTCCATTTGTATTTTTTCGGAGCCATTTTCTAGTATGTTGCCCGACATTCTTTTAAACCAAAAGGCATGACTTTATAGCAATAGGTGTCTTATTCTGTCACAAAGGATGTCTTTTCCTTGTCAGGTGGATAGACTTATATTTGATTATACCCTGCATATAAATCAGTCAAGGAGACTGCCCCAGATCCGGCCATGCAGTCAACCAATAAGTCTATGTGAGGTAAAGGAAAATCATCTTTTGGACAGACTTTGTTCATATCCCTGTAACCTACACACATTCTGACTTTCCCATCCTTCTTGGGCACATGCACTATGTTGGCTAGCCATGAAGGGTAAGTGATAGGTTTAATGAAACCGTTATTCAATAACTCGATAACTTCCTCTTTGATCTTCAGAGATGATTCTGCCTTCATCCTTCGTAACTTTTGTTTTACAGGATTCACATTCTCATAGGTCAAAATCTTATGGATTGCTATGCTTGGATTGGTACCCATCATGTCTTCAGGTTGACAAAACAATTTGAAAATTCTTGAACAATTTTGACTAAAGAAGCCTTATCATGATGATGCAATGAATGTGAATTTCAATTTATCATCTGTGCCAAAGTTAATTGATTTTTTTTTTCTTTTTGACGCCTCTTTTAAAATGGATTCATGGAGAGGAAAAAAGATTCAAGGATATAAAAAGAAAATTGAACACTTTCATTAATAATAAAGGTTTTGTCCTCGCGGACTACATCAAAATTAAAAGGTGGACTCAGGAGATCCATTACAGGCTCTACAGAGTAAAAAGAAGAAATAGACTCAACAGACTCTGACTCTGACTCAGGTTTAGAATCTGACTTGGACTTAGACTTTGATTTGAATTCAATCTCAGACAGGTTAGATTAACTGGGCTTGAATTCCTCCATAAACTATGCTAATTTGGGGTTTGGTTGATTGATGAGGTGGGGTCTATTTCCACTTACCTTCCTCCTAATATGAATCTTCAGACCTGAAGGTATTGATGACGGTTCGAAGGTAAATGGGGGCATCGGATATTGGGCCAGGGGGAAGGATATTTCCAATGTCAATGAGATCTTGGATTTTATGTCTTAAGTTCTTTTACATATCTGTTTTATGCCTAAAACTTTGATGATAATCACAATACTCATTCATATTCCAACTTTTAGGCAAAGGGTTAGGAGGTGCCTTTGATTCTAAAGGTGTGACCAGTTTAGATTCCAAAGCCTTCTTATAAATGAAGCTCAAGGGTATACCCAAATCCATCAATTTCCTTTTCTGAGACTGACTCTTCTGTTTAGTAGAGGTAATGGAAGTGAAGGTATTATTCTGCTTATATCTTCTATCCATTATGTGGCCTTGTCCTAGCACAACAGTATTGCGCTTCACAGACTTTTCCATGGGTGAATGGGTGAAGGTTTCCTTACCTTGAAAAGGATTCAAGGAAAAGGAAGGGTTGGTGTTGGTCAGATTAACTTGAGGTGTATTTGAAGAGCTTGGATCAGTTGGTTTGGGCATGGTCTGATTCATAGATTTTATGTCATCAATCTGAGAATTCAAGCCTT
The DNA here is from genome assembly GCA_948193065.1 of Aleurites moluccanus. Classification (NCBI taxonomy): domain Eukaryota; kingdom Viridiplantae; phylum Streptophyta; class Magnoliopsida; order Malpighiales; family Euphorbiaceae; genus Aleurites; species Aleurites moluccanus. Next base: position 38,584 of record CANXYC010195309.1, on the reverse strand, counting down.
TGGTCACATAGGCCAGTGCATTGTGGAAGCTGTTTTGTTGAGCAGTCAGGGCTTTGGAAAAGTCAGCCTGTTGAGCGAACAATATTTCATTGAAGCTAGCTTGTTGAGCGATTAAGGCTTCGTTTAAGCGGATTTGTTGAGCATTAAGGGTGGATTTAAGCATGGCTTCAAAATTTTCCTCTTGCCTTTTGATGAGGGTGGTGAGAAGTGTGTCCATGGCATCCATATTGGTTGGGTTGGCCATTGGTACCTTTTAAAGATAAGGAAAGGGATCAGTACATGAAAGAGAAAACCTAACTCTGTTCTAGGTTTTTAGGGGAAAGGAAAACCTAACTTTGTTCTAGGTTTTATAGGGAAAAGGAAAACCAAACTCTGTTCTAGGGTTTTAGAGAAAAGAACACCTAACTTTGTTCTAGGTTTTTGGAAAAGTTATGCATTGCAAAATTCCTAGGACATTGATTCCTAAAATAAGGTGGGCTAAAGTTATTTGGATTTTGGAGAGGTAATGGTGCCAATTGGGCTTGGGCTTTAGTGAGATAATGGTGCCAAATAGTTTTAGGCTTTATAGAAGTAATGGTGCCAAATGGTTTTGGGCTTTAGAGAAGTAATGGTGCCAATTGGGTTTGGGCCTTGGAGAGATATTGGTGCCAATTGAGTTTGGGCTTTGAGAGATCTTGGTACCAACTAGGTTTGGGCTTTGAGAGATCTTGGTGCCAACTGGATTTTGGCTTGGAGAGATCTTGGTGCCAACTAGATTTGGGCTTTGAAGATAATGTTACCAAATGGTTTTGGGCTTTGGAGAGATCATCTTACCAAATGATTTTGGGCTTGGGAGATATCTTGGTGCCAATTGGATTTAGGCTTTAAGTAGTGGTGATGGTGTTTGAGGCCAATAAGCCTTAGGTTCATCTGAGTGAGAGGTATTTGGGGCTAATGGGCCTTGGGTTTATTTGGGTGAGTGTTGTTTGAGACTGATGGGCCTTGGGTCCAATTGGGTTGACTCTTGACTGGTTCAAGGTACAAACTAGACTCATTAAAAAATGGAATGCATGCTTTATGAATCATGAATACATGTATGCATGTGTGCATGGTTATGCATGTGTATATAAAAAAATTGGTTCATGATGACATTTTAATATTATCATGGTTCATGGGCCCTAAGGTTTAAGGTCTAATGTTCATTACATGAAGGCAAGGTGGTTTAGTTTAAAGGGTACCCGTCACACCAGAGTAGTGAATATACCTAACCACATGTAAAACAATGAGTTTCGCGTGGGTCCAACAGTACGACTGCTCGTTACACCTCAAAAAGAATTTGAAGATTCGTCACGGGGTGGATGCTTTTGCTATCTCCCAACATACTCAAAGAGGGTTGTCGGATTAATACTACTCGCTATTCAAAGTTTGAATTTCGTAACTGCTAATGTAGTGATGCATGAAAATCAAGGTTAAACTAAAAGCCAAGTAAAAAATCATTTTTGAAAATATTTTCAACCAATTGGTAGTCCTCTTTAACTTTTGAAAAAGTTGATCCCCAGCGGAGTCGCCGGCTATGAGGCTTCGTCCAAGCCAACAAGTTCTCTAGCACCTGAAATCCATAATAGAAAGAGAAAGAATAAGTCAAAAACTCAATAAGTTATATATATATATATATATATATATATAAAATAATAGTAACAATAGTTTATGAACAATAAGATACATTTAATGACATATAATTACGTCCCTACAAAGAAATGGCACCCATCAATGTAACAATAGAATAACCATCAATCCATACTATCCATCCATAGAGATACTACTATCTCATACCATATGAATGCTTGATCAAAACATACGTCTCAGGGCCGATAGGCCTCCCATAGGTAAAGCCACTAATACAATTTGACCTTATTAGCTAGGTCACTAGTATACACAGTCCAATGATTTCTCTCTCATTAGAAAGGTGTTCTAAATCGTTTATAGCCATACAATCGATACAATGAACAATGGGTGGATCTAGAGACCTCACATTATCAATATCATTAACAATATTCAATAGGTTTTCAATAATTACATATAACCCAAATATTATTTCAAAGGTGATACATTTCAATGATGGCCTGAGGTCTAATGATATTTCAATATCAAAATAATAATATTCAATATGAAATTTAGTCCAAGAACAATGACTAAACTTCATTCAAGAACAACATTAACAAGTGTGGATTTCATAACAAAGAACAATTTATCCCATAACTTACCTCAATCCAAAGCAAATAGCTCTACTATCTGTCACGGCCCGTTTTCGGATCGCGACGGTCCTAAGGCACGGGAAATACTAATGGTGACCAACACTCGTAGAACCCAGTATCACATGCATAATCAAGAAACCACAATACAATATCCATTTTAATTAGTTACCATCCATTTTGTTATTTTATAATTCATTCTATAAATTTCTGCAATTGGCTGTAACAATCATATATCATACCACAATATCATCATATAACTCATAATAACATCATCAACATATATACATGTTCTTCTCCTAGCTAACCCATACATACCCTATGGAGTAGCTAGATAATGAGCATCAAAAAATAATACAAAATAGAATATATACATCATATGACTGTAGCAGAAATCCACAGATGATAGAAGACGAGATTCTGCAGCCTACTCCTCTCCTGAAATGGTTAAACAATAATAAAAAAAAGGTGAGTATAGATGATACTCAGTGAATCTATATGCATCATCAATGGAATATAGGTTGAAACAATGATACACACATGGTAAGGAATAATGGTACAGTAACAATTAGGTAGTTTTACAGAATCAGAATCAAAAATCAATAGGAATATCAATGGTTATATCAAGTCATGGAATCATATGGTAAAACAGATATAGGGCCATGAAACACGTAGACAATGTGTAATCACACAGTCGATCACATATCAAGTAGACATAAGACTGATCAGGTCCTATGGTCGGGACCATTAACCCTTCCCAGCTAAGGCATCAATATCAATGTGTATATTGTCAACAGTATGTACCCACTACCCTGTCGGAGCGGCGTCTCTGTCAAACTACATTTAGGTCAATAGAAATTAATATCACGTCAATAGAAATTACACCATTAAGCAATAATGGCATCATCACTATCAATAAACTCAATATTTTTCAAATCAAATAGTATTTGATCAAATGGCATTGCAATAAACAATATACAAGTAAGGGTAAAGGTTATGGTAACAACAAAGGTATGGAACAAAAGTTGGTTCGACAAGGAAAATCAGCAGGCCAATTGGCATGCCAATGTCGCTGGTGACAATATCATTCAAATGGTAGGCCTATGGAATACAAAGCAATAGGCCAAAGGCAAATGAACTAGGCATTTCATCAAACACATAGTGGGCATACAATGGCAAGCCAACAGGTTAGGTTTAGATGCAACATTTAATTGCCCAATTCAACCAACAACAAGCTACATTATCAACAATGGTATAGGCATCAAAGAAGAACAATTAAACAACATCAAATATGGTCAAATTAGCATGGGAATTCAAGGCAATTCCAAGCCAATTCACCAAATATGCATTATAGACTCATCTAATGCTTCAAATCACTTTGAATAAGCCAATTCCAAGCCAATTCACCAAATGAGCTTTAAAGCACACCTTTGTCAAATCTTGTGTTCTACATAAAACAAACCACCAATTACTCATCTATTCACATCCAATTAATATAGTCTAACATTAATTAACACAATCAAACACTAAATCACTTAACTCATTCTTACAACTTCAACCTAGATAGGTAAATTAGGAATTTCTAACAATTAGCATCAATTGATGTAAATTAACTATAAACCCATCAAATTCAACCTAAACAACATCTATTTAAACCATTAAATCAAACAAAATAACATCTTACCTCAACTTTGAAGAAATGGCTGAATTCTTCACTTCAAGATTCCTTGAAATCCTTAGTTCCTTTCTACAAATTGATGATAGAAATGAAGAGAACTAGGTTAATATTTAAGTTTTCTATGAATTTTCTATGGAAATTGATGAAGAAATGGAGCTAGTATGGTTCTGCCAAAAGATATAAGAAGAAGAAGAATGAACCAATTTTCCTAAGTGTGAAATATATAGAAAATTCATTTTGGCAAATTACAACTTAATCCCCGAACTTCCATATATCACATTTTGGTCCAAAATCTTCTGTAATTTATTTTGTCAATTTTGTCTGGAATTGGATTTCAAAGTGGAGAGTTAATAGACTTATTTTAATTTATACTTATTTATAAAAATAATTCTGGAGTCATTCCGTAACTCTAACCGATCAATTTTCTCTATTCACCTTAAACTTCTATTTATTTACCATTTTGCCATTGGTTACTTTTTCAGTGTTCTTAAATGATTTTCACTTCTTTATTTTTACCAAAAATTACACATAAATTATGGTAATCTTTTACCTCCAGGTCAACTTCAGAAATTCTTCTGTTGACCGGATTGCTAATTTTTCGAACACTGTCGCTTTTCGGAAAAGTATCAAGTTCGCTTTCTAACTGTGTCTCTAAAATTATTTTCCATCATTTCAAAACTAATGAACCACAAACTAAGAATTAAATCATACATGTGATTTAGGAATTTATATGGTATTACATTTTACCCCCCTACAAATAAATTCGTCCTCGAATTTAATAAAACATACCTCAATGCTGGAACAGGAATGGATATCTGCTCCTCATCTTCTGTTCACTCTCCCAAGTGCACTCCTCCATGGACTGATTCCTCCAAAGCACTTTGACTATCGGGATCTCCTTATTCCGAAACTGCTTGACCTGTCGATCAATGATCTCCATAGGAATCTCCTTATAAGACAAGTCATCATTGAGATCCACATCCTGAACCTCCAATATGTGCGATGGATCAGACACATACATCCGCAGCATAAATATATGAAAAATTGGATGCACATGGCTCATACTAGGTGGAAGAGCCAATCTATAGGCCACACTACCAATCTTCTCCAGAATATCAAACGGGCCTACAAACCTTGGTGATAACTTACCCCTCTTCCCAAATCTCATAACTCCCCTCATCGATGAGACCTTAAGGAAGGTATGATCACCAACTGCAAATTGTACATCATTCCTCTTCAGATCAGCATAACTCTTCTGCCTACTGAAGGCAGTCCTCATCAGATCTCTGATTATAGGAACCTTTTCCATAGTCTCTCTGATTAGCTCTGGCCCCTCTAGCTGCTTTTCTCCCGGCTTCACCCAACATACTGGAGATCTATATTTTCTACCATATAATGCTTCAAATGGAGCCATACTAATAGAAGAGTGATAGTTGTTGTTGTAGGAGAACTCTATCAATGGTAGATAATAATCTCAGTTACCTTTGAAATCCAGAATGCACAATCTCAACATATCCTTCAAAGTCTGGATCGTCCTCCTCGACTGTCCATCAATCTACGGATGGAAAGTAGTACTGAATCATAACTGGGTACCTATAGCCTCCTGAAACTTCTGCCAAAACCGAGATGTAAACTGTGTACCCCTGTTAGATATAATCACTAAAGGAACTCCATGAAGTCGCACAATCTTATCCATATACAACTGTGCGTACTGAGCTGTCGTATAGCTGGTCTTAACCTCCAAAAAATGAGCAAACTTCGTCAGACGGTCCACAATCACCCATATAGAATCATAACCTCTCAAAGTCCTCTGTAAACAAACTATAAAATCCATAGTCACCTGTTCCCATTTCCATTCAGGCAACTCTATCTCCTGAAGTAGCACTGATGGCTTCTAATGCTCGAACTTAACCTGCTGACAGGCTAAGCATTTGGACACAAACTGAGCTACATCTCTCTTCATCACAGGCCACCAATAAACATCTCTCAGAACATGATAAATCTTGGTAATTCCCAGATGTACACTGTATGCTGAATAGTGAGCCTCTCTCATAATTCGATCCCGTAGCCCATCAAAATCTGGTACACATATGCGCTTCCAACATCTCAATATCCCATCCTCCACTGTGAACTCTGTCATCCTCCCACTCTGTACCTCCCTTGAGCTTCAGTAGGTAAGGATTCCTGTCTTGAGCCACTTTTATATCATCTAGCAATAGTGACTTCACCTGAAATTGGGCTATCAGAGCCTGGTTCCGATCTTGAGATCCCAACTCTAACTCCACTCCTAAATCTGCCAACTCCCTCATCTCTCTAATCAATGGCCTCCTGCCAATCACAATATGAGCTAAACTGCCCATCGATTTCCTGCTCAAAGCATCAGCCACTACATTGGCCTTCCCTGGGTGATAAAGAATCTCGCAGTCATAATCCTTAAGAAGCTCCACCCATCTGTGCTACCTAAGATTCAGATACTTCTGCTGAAATATATACTGTAGACTCTTATGATTAGTATATATCTCACATTTCGATCGACACAAGTAATGTCTCCAAATCTTCAAGGCAAATATAACTGTTGCCCTCCCCAAATCATGAGTCAGATAATTTGCTTCATGCTTCTTTAACTGATGAGAAGCATAAGCAATTACCCTACCTATATGCATCAATACACAACCCAAACTAATCCGTGAAGCATCACAATATACTGTGAATTTCTCCCCCTCAACTAGTAATGCCAATACTGGAGCTCTGGTAAGGCAATATTTCAAAGTTTGAAAACTACGGTCACACTCATTCGTCCAGACATACCTCTTCTGTTTCCTCATCAGTTTAGTTAATGGAGCTGCAATTCGGGAGAAATCCTTCACAAACCTCTTATAATATCCAGCCATACCCAGAAAACTGTGAACCTCTGAAACACTGGTAAGCTGAGGCCAATTAGCAACCTCTTCTATCTTCTGAGGATCCACCTTAATCCCATCCTTGCATATCACATGCCCAAGGAAACACACTTCAGTTAACCAGAACTGGCATTTAGATAACTTAGCATACAACTGATGCTCCTGAAGTGTCTGTAATACAATCCTCAGATGCTCCATGTGCTCCTCCTCACTCCTGGAATAAATAAGTATGTCATCAATGAATATGATGACAAACTTATCCAAATATGACCTGAATACCCTGTTCATCAAATCTATAAAAGCAGTCGGTGCATTGGTCAACCCGAATAGCAACACCAAAAACTCATAATGTCCATAGCGGGTTCTGAAAGCAGTCTTAGGTATATCACCCTTCTTAATCTTTAATTGGTGATATCCAGACCTCAGATCTATCTTCAAAAAATGGCAAGCCCCCTGCACCTGATCAAACAAGTCATCTATCCGAGGCAACAGATACTTGTTCTTCACTGTGACTTTGTTCAGCTATCTGTAATCTATACACATCCTCAATGAGCCATCTTTCTTTCTTACAAATAGTACCAGTGCACTCCAAGGAGAACTACTCGGTCTGATGAACCCTCTATCCAATAGCTCCTGTAACTATATCTTCAATTCCTTCAGTTCAGCTGGGGTCATTCTATATGGTGGAATAGATATAGGGTTTGTGCCTGCATGCACCTCAATCTCAAACTCAATCTCCCTATCAGGGGGCAATTCTGGCAACTCCTCAGGAAATACATCAGGAAACTCCTGAACAATCGGTATATGATCCAACTGTACAGAAGACCTCTACACATCTACTATATGTGCCAAATAAGCTAAACAGCCTTTCCCAATCATCCTCCTGGCATGGATAGCAGAAATCAGGTTAACCTGGAACTCCCGAATATCACCCTGAAACTCAAACTCTGGCTGCCCCTTAGACTGGAATCTAACTCTCTTTTGATGACAGTCAATAACTGCCCGGTGCCTCGTCAACCAATCCATACCTAAGATAACATCTAACTCTAGTACAAGCAACTCAATCAGATCTGCACGCAAGATGTTATCATCAATCTTAATAACACAGTTAGGGTAATAATAATCAACACCAACACTAACACCCATAGGAGTAGCAATCATCAATGGAACATCTAATAATCTCCTTTCCTTATTCAATTTAGGTGCAGAATGTGGTGACACAAAAGAGTGAGTAGCACCCGAATCGAATAAGGCATCTGCAATCTCATTCTGAATCAAGATAGTACCTGTAACCACGTTGTCTGATCTCTAGGCCTCTTGGGTGTTGACTACAAACACTCTGCCTTGACCCCTACCAGCTGGAGCCTGACTACCACTGGGAGCCTGTCCTCCCCTGCCTCTGCCTCTAGTTGTATCTTCTCTCCCTAAATTCTAACTCGTATGTACCATTGGCTGAGAAACTGTGACAGATGGCTGCTGCTGCTCACCCAATATAGGACATCTGCTAATGAAATGACCCTGCTGACCACATTTCAAACATGCACCTGACTGTAACCGACACTACCCTCCGTGCCTCCGACCATAAAACCCACAAACTGGCACATTAGGCACCTGTGCTGCTGGTCTAGAGGAACCCTGTGAGTAAGCAAGTGTAGACCGTACCACTGGTGGTCCCCTACTTTAAACTCTCCTCCTCTGACTATCACCTAATGATCTCTGCTCAAATCGTGGCACTGGCTCAACCTGTCTAGGATGGGAGCTGCTCTCCCCCCTCATAACCTGTGATTCTGGACCATCTTTCCTCTTTTGGTCCCTCTTAGCCCTCTCAGTCTTGTATTTCTCCTCCATCTGTGTGGCTTTATCAATCACTGTAATAAAAGAAGTGAACTCTGTAGCCAACAAAGCATTATGGAGTGCAGCATGAAGACCCCTCCGAAACCAACATATTAAGTAGGCATAAGACTGATAAGGTCCTATGGCCGGGACCAATAACCCTTCCCAACTAGGGCATCAATATTAATGTGCACATTACCGACAGTATGTACCCACTATCCCGTCAGAGCGGCAGCTCTGTCAAACCACATTTAGCTCAATAGGAATGAGTATCACATCAATACACACCATTAAGCAATAATGACATCATCACTGTCAATAAACTCAATATCTTTCAAACCAAATAGTTTTTGATCAAATGGAATTGCAATAAACAATATACAAACAAGGGTAAAGGTTATGGTAAACAACAAAGGTATGGAACAAAAGTTGGTTTGACAAGGAAAATCGGAGGGCCAATTGGCATGCCAACGTCGCTGGTAATAATGGCATTCAAATGGTAGGCCTATGGAATACAAAGCAATAGGCCAAAGGCAAATGAACTAGGCATTTCATTAAACACATGGTGGGCATACAATGGCAAGCCAATAAGTTAGGTTTAGGTGCAACATTGACTTGACCAATTCAACCAACAACAAGCTACATTATCAACAATGGTATAGGCATCAAAGAAGCACAATTAAACAACATCAAATGTGGTCAAATTAGCATGGGAATTCAAGGCAAAAATCAAAGAAAACCAAGGCAATGTATAGTGATGGTGGGTTCGGCCAAACATGGACTTTTACCATAGGTTTTCAATCCTCAATTCAATCAATTAGGCATGTTATTTGATGCATTATAGACTCACCTAATGCTTCAAATCACTTTGAACAAGCCAATTCCAAGCTAATTCGCCAAATGAGCTATAAAGCACACCTTTGTCAAATCTTGTGTTCTACATCAAACAAACTACCAATTACTCATCTATTCACATCCAATTAACATATTCTAACACTAATTAATACAATCAAACACTAAATCACTTATCTCATTCTTACAACTTCAACCTAGATAGGTAAATTAGGAATTTCTAACAATTAGCATCCATTGATGCAAATTAACTATAAACCCATCAAATTCAACCTAAACAACATCTATTTAAACCGTTAAATCAAACAAAATAACATCTTACCTCAACTTTGAAGAAATGGCCGAATTCTTCACTTCAAAATTTCTTGAAATCCTTAGCTCCTTTCTACAAATTGATGATAGAAATGAAAAGAACTAGGTTAATACTTAAGTTTTCTATGAATTTTCTATGGAAATTGATGAAGAAATGGAGCTAGTATGGTTCGACCAAAAGAGATAAGAAGAAGAAGAATGAGCCAATTTTCCTACGTATGAAATATATAGAAAATTTATTTTGGCAAATTACAACTTAATCCTCGAACTACCATATATCACATTTTGATCCAAAATCTTCTGTAATTTATTCTGTCAATTCTGTCTGGAATTGGATTTCAAAGTGGTGAGTTAATAGACTTATTTTAATTTATACTTATTTATAAAAATAGTTCTGGAGTCATTCTGTAACCCCGACCGATCAATTTTTACTATTCACCTTAAACTTCCATTTATTTACCATTTTACCATTGGTTACTTTTTCAGTGTTCCTAAAAGATTTTCACTTCTTTCTTTTTATCAAAAATTACACATAAATTATGGTAATCTTTTACCCCCAGGTCAACTTCAAAAATTCTTATGTTGACCGGATTGCTAATTTGAACACTGCCGCTTTCTGGAAAAGTATCAAGTTTGCTTTCTAACTGTGTCTCTAAAATTATTTCCCATCATTTCAAAACTAATGAACCACAAACTGAGAATTAAATCATGCATGTGAGTTAGGAATTTATAGGTATTACACTATCACCACAATCAACAATCCTTAGGTCCTTGGGTTCACCAAGCCTAAAACAACAAATTCCCAAAAATAGGTCAATTAGAGTTTCCTCCCCCAAAGCTATTATACAAAGAATTCTAGGATTCTATACCCCTTATTACTCAATAAAATAATTTCTAATACCAATTGAACAATTAAATGAAGAGTTACTATTCACCATACTATTTATATAAAATCATTAAATCTCACAACTCCCATAACAATTATAATCAATGGCAATAAATACTCATAAAAGACTACCTACGACCTATAAAAAACTAATCTAACAATGTCATAACCCATTAACAACCGTAAAAATAAAGATTTAGGATTTACCTTCAAAACCCTAAAATGAGATTTCTTGAGAAGAGATGCATTTGAAGTGATTTGATGTCTTAAAATATATTTTCCATAAAGAATCCTTGAAGAAAATGGTTATTTGGGTAATCAAAGAACAATAGGAAAAGTTAGTTGAGCAATGGGGAAGAAATGAGAAGAAGAAGAAATGAAATTTAGTTTTCGGTTCAAAAATCTGAAAGATGACTTCTATTTATTGAGTCCGAAGTCTCACGCCCATGAAGAATAAATTCACGCCCGTGAAGAATAAGTTTCACTCCCGTGAAGGATATATTCACGCAAGTGAACAACAAAATGTCAATTTCTCGTATTTAGACAAATGGCAAAGTAACGACCGTGATTAGAGTTTACGTCCGTGAAACATCAAAGTTCAGATTCGCGATCTTGATAAGAGTTCATGCTCGTGAAAACAATAGGTTCAAATTCATGAAGGCAATCACTTCTCAAATCCATTCTAACACTCACCAAAACAATTCTAAAACCAACTAACACACTCTAAATAATGTCTATAACAAAGAAACAATTCTATAATAACCAATCAATATAATATATAACCATGAGATTATTAATAACCTCATGCAATCATGCAAATCAAAATTTTGGGTGTTACAAAAATAATTGAACTTGTTTATCTATATTAAGGAGAGATATTTGTAAAGAAGAGAGTGAATGAAACCTTTGAATTTGTAAGTTTTAACTTGTAAAACCATCTTAATTATACCTAAAAGTAAGTTGAGAGAACTTGGGTAGTAGAGGTTTAACCTGGCACTAAAGAAGAATCTAGTGGGTGGTAAATTTTGTTTAAAATTAGAATTGAGCTTTGATATTAAACCTGCAAAATGATTATTATAATTATGAGAAAATTAGATAGTTGAGAGTTCCAAAGGATGTTTCAGGATTAGATATAAAAAAAGAATTGACTAAGTCACTATAAATTGTGTTTGCCTCTCATTTTTCTTTATCTCATTTATTTAATTCATCTTATATGCTTGCTTGATATTTGTGTTAATTGACATATGTGTTGTTTAATTGCTTGCAAGTTTGTGGATTAAAATTGGTTAATTAAATTATTGTTTATGCTTATATATGTTCATACTTATCCAAAATAATGTTTGATACATAAACATATAGTTATAATTAGTTGCTTAATTATTTGAGTATACAATCATTATAGTATTAATCTTAATTGCTCATATCCTTATTATTACTTATATATATACTCATTTCATTGGCATTGATTGAATAATATTGATATTATGATTTTTAATTGTATTTGTGTGAATTTTTTAATTAGTTTAAAATTGCATTTGTGAATTTTTTTAATTAGTTTAAAATTGCATTTGAATCTACTTTTTTGAAAATAACCCAATTCATGAGAAATTTTTAAGTGAATTATGTTCACTATGTCAGTATATAAACTGACACTACATCACCAACTTAATTAAAAAACTTCAATTATTATTTTAATAATTAGAAAATACTTACTCTGGTTAAGGAACTAAGCTTGAGCGAGTAATTTTTTAAATTAAACACGATGTTGTAGAACAGAAGGAGAAAAAAATATTCTTTCTACAGACGATTTTTTTGCCTTTTCAAATTTGACTCTTCTTGCTCCTTTGAAGATAACAAATAATTTGCTTTTTGGTAAGATCCTTGATTTTAATTTGCCTAATTTAATAAACTTGTGACATTTGCTTTTTGGATTCTTCTAAAGACAATAGTAGGTATTTTCATTGTTTCACAAGTAAATTTCAGTTCTTTTTTTCTTTCCTTTTTTATGTTGCTAATTTTAGTTCTTTTTCCTTTTTTTTTTTCCTCTGTTTTGTGTTGCTAATTTCAGTTCCTTCTCCTTTTTTTTTTCTCTGTTTTCTATTGCTGCTTTGAGGAATATATATACATGCAGATTCAATTAATTTATTTTCCCTTCAATTATATATGCAGATCCTAAAATGATGATGATGAGTCTTTCAGTTAATATGATATGGTGATTTTTTATTGAGATAGAGTTCTAACATGGAGATTTGTAGTTGAAGAGTTTGAAGATTTGAAAATTTAAAAATTGCATGATTGTTAAATTTTGAGGTAAGATGGAGATAGTTGAAGATTACAAAATTGAATGATTGAGAGATTTTAAGTTATGATGGAGATTGTTAGGATTATGATTCAAAATTCTAATAGAATTTGGAAGAAAAAAATCTTTTTTTATTTTGTGTATGAGAAATATTCCTCAATTGAGTGGAGGATTATTTTCTTTGTGAATTAGAATTCCTATTTTAATAATATTTTTTTTTGGATGAAAATTTTTATTAAGTTAGAATTGGTAGTAACATTATAAATAGGAGTATTATAGAAGGAATTCATTGACTTTTTTTTCAAGCATAAAATTTGCTCTTATCCAATAGTTGATTAAAAGGGATTTTGACACAATATTTTATGGTGTGTGATGAATCACAAAGTGTATGAGTAGAATTCCTTTGTTGTAACATTCGGATTTTTAAATTATTTTTAAAATTATATTCTATTGATGAATAATAATATTTTAATAAAATCTAAAGAATATAAAAATATTTTGGAACATTTTGAAATTTTGTTTCAATGATTAATTGATAATTAGTTATAAATGTTTAATTAAAATTATAAGTATAAAATTATTTTTGAAATTTATTATATTTTGAAAAAATAATTATATAAAAGTAGTGAAAATGTATTCTCAAAAAATATTTTAAATTTTATAAATTTATTGTTAATTATTAGTTTTATAATTATTATATTGGTTTTATTATGTATTATTTAAATTTGTAAGTAATTTTTTATTTATATAAAATAAATAACATATATTTATTAAATAATTAATTAGTTAATTAGATATTTTATTATTATTATTATTATTATTATTATTATTATTATTATATGAGTTGATAGAAATGAGAGAGAGAAACGAGATTGGGCAAAGAGAAGGGGGAAATTCAGAGCGAGAGAGAGAGAGAGAGAGAGAAAGTAGTTGCTGGAGCTAAAGACTGTCTTCTGGTCAACAGAGTACGACACTGCCCAATCTAGGAGGAAGAGGAGAAGATGACGACCAAGCTAGTGGAAGCTCGTCACCAGTCGCTGCTTGATGGCAGCGCATGGGCCGTCTGACTGCAACACCGACGAGGAAGCTTTTCGGCCAATTTTAAGGTGTATCTCTTTGACTAGTTCTTATCCTTATTTGATTATGTGATTATTTGGCTGTTTGGCATGTTGCATAGCATTTCATTAATATAATGACTAGATGATACCAAATATGTATATTAGATAGTATCATTCACTGAGTCGAACGCTCACCCTTATTCAACTTATTTTTTTCAATTGCAAGTGAGTTTCAGAGTTGGATTTTTGTCAAGTCGCTACTGTCATTCTTCCTCCTACAGTGAAGATTATATATTTTATCTTATTTTATTTTGTATTTTTACTCTAGAACTCCACATGTATATTTATATGTTAGTTTAATTGTTCTATTTTAATTTTTTGAAAAGATTGAGTTATTTATTCAGTGGTTATTTGGGCTTTCATATTTGACTGGCAACTTGTAAAACAAAATTATTTTATTATAGTAATGAATTGTATATTATGGGTGTGGCAACCCTGATAGGCAATGATTTGATTTGGTTTCAGATTCTGTTTAACAGATGGATTTTATGACAGCTCCGACTGTCATATTTCAATTTTATTATTTAGTGTAAGGTCAGACTGACTATGAATTTTGAAAATCTTATGCTTATTCGTTTTCTAATATTGGTCACATGCTCTCAGATTCAGAGCGTGATATTTGTAATGAATGAAGATATTATAAGAAAGTTTGTTATTTTATCCGTTCAAAAATTGTAATATGTTGATATAGTAAATTATCCTTATGAAGGACCATGGATGTAGATATATTGAAAGATCGAATCACGTTAAAATTATTTGTGTTATTTTTTTCTCTTTTCTTATCATTATGCTTATAACTCTGATTTCCCTACCAATATTAACATAACAAATTATATATATACACACCAAAAAATATAATTCTTATTAATTTAAATATGATGATTTAAAATTTCATTTCAAATATTATTTAATGTTAATTAATATTTACTTCATTAATATATTTTATTTAGATATATTTTTATTTATCATGATTTTAATAAATAATATAGTTGTAATATATTATATATAATATTATTATATATTTAATTTAATTATAATTTAACTCTAATTTAATTTCGATTAAATTTTCACTCGTGATTTTTTACTTTCACATATTTTAAGGCGGAATTAGATCTGAAACTATATAATCTGATTGAAAATAAGTTGTTTTTTACAAAATCTCAACAAATATGTTAGATTAAGAATGCTTTGAGTTCCCTCATTAACGACTTTAGTGGAGTTTCTAACAAAATCACAACAAATGTTCCAAAACGATAGATATAATTAGATTCAATTAAAAATAATTAAATAAATAAAAACTGTAACTCGTAATTAACATATGATGGCAATTAATTCATACCCTACATGTTCTATAATTTTGACCAAAGCAACGGATCCAATATATAATAACTTGCTATTCTTAAAAATCCCAAACATAGCAAGACTTGTTGAGAAGGAAAAGAATTCCAGTCCACTTGAAAAGCTAAGTCAACATTCTTTATTATTAGAATTATTAGTTTTATTCTTGTCATGACCTCATTCTAATTCTAATAAGCCACCAGCAAAATACATAAGAGCATCATTAAAAAATTTGATCCCATGTTTGACAATTTCATATAGACCCATTCTCTTATAAAATAATAATAATAATAATAATAAATTTTAATTTTAATTGGCCCAATTAGACTCGTCCAATCAAAGACATTAGTATGCGCATCTAATGGCTCAAAGACCATCATAAAAAATCGAGGGACCCATGATGGCAAGTGCATAATTGCAAGACAATTGAGTTGATCTAGTGGGACCCTATATGGATATTGCTCCTATAAAGAAAAGTAACTCACAAATGGGTGCGAACAAACTAATCAATTCCTTTCCCAGCAAGCAAAAAGTACTTGCTAAGTAATTTACAACGAAGAAAAGAGGATGATCACACCGTTGGATTAATGTAAGAAAAGTCAAAAAGATAATCAAGACGGGTAATAATTTATTAATATAGAAGTGAGAGTAGTGGAATATTATGCAATTTCTTATATTTATTTGTTTAGATAAAAACAAAAAGGCCACATATATATTTGCCAGACATCTTCCAGCCATCTTCATAGCACCAACTCTGCAATTTCATTTCAATACAACACATAAAAACTCTCTAAATGCGCTCTACGCCAACCCCAAGAACTGTCCAAAATAAATAACAAACAGATCAAGAAAATCAAGAACCCAAGAAAATATATAGCAAGAAACCAAGAATCAAGAAACATCAGAAAGAGAGAGAGCGAGAGGGAGATTTGCTTTCTTTTCCTCGATAATCATGGGAGAATTACAAGCTATTTACAACATCACAACGCACAAAGTTTTAACAGACTTAGAAATTGTCGCGGCAGAACAGTTGATGCAGCTAAGCGATGAGGATAACAACAGCAGCAGCATTGACAAGAAAAGAAAGAACAAGAAGAGCAAGAATTACAAGAATGATATTGATGGGGATGAGAAGGAGGAGGAGGAGGAGTTTGATCGGATTAGCCAACAAGAGATTACCTCCAAGAAGAAGATTGAAGAAATTTTTGGTAAAGAGGAAGAGGAGATTATTATTGAACGGCCAAGGAAAAAAAAATATAAATCTATTGAGAGTATTTACAAGACCACCAAGCCCATAAAGGTTAGATATGAGAAGAATTATTATTATAATAAGGTAAGGTAACTAAATTAACAAACTCTAATGGAGGTTTTAGGATATAAGAGGGAATGATTAGGCTAGTAATTTACTAAGTTTGGTGTAAATAGTCTTTCTTAATAATTTCTTTGTTTTGGAGGAAGGAAACAATGGAGGTTTTGTTTTTTCATAATCATTTGATTCTTGCATGGATTTGAATGATAATGATAGTTTATTTGCCATTTTAAAGGATGATTATTAGGGGATTTTGAATTTTTGATCTTGAGATTTTGGTCTAAAATTTTGAAGATTAAGTTGGGGAAGCTCTCTATCATTTTTGTTTTAGGTACCAAAATAAGTCGTAATCACAAAGATGAGTTGGTCAAGATTGGAGTTATTATCATTTGTTTTGCATTTTGTGTGTGGGTTTTTATTTCAGATTACAGTGGGAATTATAATAAGCTGCATTTTCACTATATTACCATGCTTAATAGTATTTTTTTTCAGTTTAATTAGCTAGGCTACCATTGGAGATCGAACTCAGAACCTCTCTGGTTTCAATCTAATTGACGACACTGGTACCGAGTTAAAGCTGATTGGTATCATGATTAGTAGTATTGAGATACTGAAATTGTCAAATGCTAATGGGCTTCAAAAGTTTGGCTAACCTTTACATCTAATTTAGAGAATATCTACGGAGAGAGACGGGTGTAATTTTTTGCAGAAGAATGGACATTTTCTTTGAAATGTTAGTACTAATTACTCCTAATTAATTAATTAATTAACTAATTCTTGTTGTGAGTAATGAAGCTTCTGATTCTAAAGGGATTTTTGGTATTTAATAGTATTAATTAACCCATATGATCTAATGTTGCTGATTAATCAAATATTGCTGAAAAGATTCTTTCCAAGTATTTGGTGTGGGAGAAGATCGAATACGTGCACGGTGAGTAATAAATAATTAAATTATTTTTCTCCATATTTTTTTTGAGATTTGATGATTAAATTGCTTTTATAAAAATCGCAATTAAAAGAAAAGATTTTTTTTTTTTATTAGACACTATATTTATAATTTTTAGGTTATACGCATAATTATTGAGAGAAATAATTTAATATGATCTCTCTCCTAAAAACTTTAAGTCCCTTGCCTCCCAAGTTAGGGCTGGGATGGTTTTTTTGCCATATATATATATATATATATATATATATATATATATATATATTCTTGTTAATTTAATGGATAAAATATTATTTAGTTCTTAAGATTTAGTAAAATTAATATTAAAATTTTAATATTTTCATAAAATAACTATTAGATTTCTTATATTTGATTCATTCATAACAATTGGCTTTTCCGTCTATTTCACTATTAAATAATATTAAAAAGATAAAAATATTCCTAATTTTTCATTAAATTTTCTTTTTCATATCATTTCATTAAAATCTATTTCAAACTTTTTTCACTTTTCTTCACAAACAAACCTTCCATTCTCCATACAATTTCACTAATCACAATACCCACACATAAATTTTACTTCTTTTAATTTCAACAAACCCAAAATTTATACAATTTATTAATTTATTAATTAACCACCAAAAAGAAAAAAAAATCACAGTTTAAAAAAAAAAAAAAGATATCTGAATGTGAGCTTTTTATAAAAGAAAATGAAAAAAAAAATAAAAGAAATGAAAAAAATGATGGAAAAAATATAGAGATTGAAAATTATGATATTTTGAAAAAATAACTTATTTTAATTTATTTTTTATTTTTTTAACTGAAAATTTGAAAAAATTGAAAAAAATATTAATTATTGTAATGAAATAAAATTTCAGAAATCTAATAGTTACTTTTTGAAAAAAATAAAGATTTTAATTTTAATTTTGCTAAAAGTCTTGAATTAAATAATATTTTACCTTAATTTAATTTGAGGTTTCAAAATGCAGGTTGATTAGTGTTCTGATTCCATTTTTTTTTTTCCAGTTGTTTTTGTTCTTTGGATTAGTCAAGAATTAATGTAAATGTTTCCTTAGTCATCACAGTGGACGCGTTGTCCAAACTTACACGTTTCAGACCCATTACTCATCTTTAACAATATTTTTTTTCTTCTTGTGTTTGCAGTTCGCAGCCTTCTTTACTTAATAATAACAATAGCAATAATAAAAATTATGCAATCTCTACAAATTTTTAGAAAAATTTAAAATAATCCCATAATTATTTGCTCAATTAGCAATGCATTTTGTTGTTGAGGATTTGATTCTTGAAGTAGCATTGTAATATAATATTTGCTTTGGGAATATAAATTTATAATAAATTTCATATTTTATTTTAAGTTTTTTTTTAAGTTAAAGTTAAATACTAATAAGTGATAAAAAGGAAAATAGAATAAAAAATAATGTTATTAATAGAAGGTGAAAAACGTAGTCAGACATCTTAAAAAGAAAAAGAATGACATTTTTTTTTTTTTTTTGAGATAGCGATAGTAATTTCTAAAAGGAGATTCGATAATTTAGTATACTTTATTGTTTTCGTGAAAGGGTTTTTTATAAAAAAATTATAAGACTTTAACATTATATGAATTTGAATTTAAAATTTTTATTTAAAATTTCATATTTTAAATTTATAATTTAATATATATAAATTTATAAATTTCTTATATGGATGGTATAAAAAATTTGGAATTTAAAATTTAAAATTTAAAAAATAAAATTAGGTTAAAGATAAATATAATAAATTTAAAATAGCTAAGTAAAACGGAGTATTTGAAATATTAAATTTTTGAATTGATAAATTTTACTAATTATTTGAATTAAATTTAATTCACTTAATAATAATTATCTAAATAAAATATTTGATTTAAATTCAAATTTATGAATTAAATCTTAATCATCCGAATGGACCATAAATAATTTTAACTGACTTAAATATCATTAAATTTGTAAAATTTACAAATCTAAAGGAGACCAATCAAGTTTAATTTTTTTTTAATTTGTCGAGATTATAATATAAAATAATACATTAATTTATTCTGAAAATTAAATTAAACATATTGAAAATTTTAATAATATTTAGTTCATTAAAAAGATAATAAAAATAAATGTATAAACTTTAATTATTATACTATTGAAAATTATTAATTATATTTTATTATTATTAAATAAATATTTTTTAAGAATAATTATTCAATAAATAGTTTTAAATAAGTATATATATATATATATAGACTTTAATATGGTTCTATTCTTAAAATTACTCTAAATTTTAATCTTGACATTTAAAGGTACGTATATCTCTAAAATTGTGTTGGCTTTCCAAAGAGTTACTGTGTTGAGTTGTGTTATTAGCAGATTTCATTACTTTATTTTTCAGAGGGAATTATGAATATTTTGTATTTTTTTTTTTATTATTCAGATATATACTTTTTGAATAATCTTTTATAAAGCACGAACCCGTATAAATAATATTACAAATTTTTGACACAACCTAAACAAACAGCTATGAATAATTTTATAAGTAATATATAGTACATAATAAATACGCAGATATGATTAATTATCTAAAAAAAAAAACAGATATGATTAATTTTATATATATTGGCAGGAATGAAATTAAAAAATTAATTTTAAATGAGTTGAAAATTAAAATTTTTTATGTAGGTATAAAATAAATATATATTTTAATTTAAGCAAAATATTTAATTAAAAAATTATAATGTAAACAAATAAATATAACTTGATTTTAGAAAATTTAAATTTTCTAATATGTTAAGATACTATGCTAATAAAAATTTTGGATGAGTCATGTTAGGAGTTTTAAATTTACAGATGAGTCAAAAAAAAAAATCACAAAATTAATAAGAAAAAAAATTATGAATGTTGGATTTGGGCATACCTCCGTCCCTGTATATTGGCAATATCCAGACAGCATTGCTAAAGTTGATGACAGAAGCTTAAGCTATGGAGTTAAAAAATATATATTTTTTTTGTTTTCATTTTCCAATTTTTTTTCATAATTTTTTAACTTTTCATTTTTCATCCTTTAAAAAAAAAAAAAAAAAAAAAAAAAAAACTCTTAATTTTTCAAATTGAAATTTTCAAAATATTAAAAAAATATATTAATTTGCAATTCTATATTCTCTATTTTTTACTTTTTATTCAAGAAAATAAAAGATTTTAGTCAATCGATCTAAAATCACCTAAATATAATTATAACTATGCTAGGTCTTCAGTAATCCTACTACATTATCACTTGATTCCATTTCTATTCAGCTAATTTAATCTCTTGAAGTAATTCAGATGGTTTTTAATACTCGAATTTCACCTGGTGACAGCCCAAGTAAGTTGATACAAATTTAGTCATATCTTTTTTTATATTAGGCCACCAATAACATGCCTTCAAATCATGATAGATCTTGGTTACGCCATTGTGAATATTATAAGGTGCGAAATGCATTTCCTTTATAATTCACTCACGTAGTCCGTTCACATCTGGTACACATAACTGTTGGCCGCATATTAATAAACCATTATCCACCGTGAAATCAGGAACTCTCCCTACTTGCACATCTTCCTTTAGCTTCACCATTTATGGATCTCGATATTGTGCTGTCTTAATTTCTTCAATCAACAGTGGTTTGATCACAAATTGGACTATTAGATTCTGGTTCCGACCCAGGGTACCTATCTCTAATCTAACTCCCATGTCTAATAATTCTTTCATCTCATTTATCAGTGGTCGCCGTGAACTAGTAATGTGAGCCAAATTTCCTATTGACTTCCTGCTCGGTGCATCAGCTACCTCATTAACTTTACCCAAATGATATAGGATCTGACAGTCATAATATTTCAATAATTCAACTCATCTTCGTTGCCGCAGATTCAGATCTTTCTATTGAAAAATATACTGAAAACTCTTGTGATCTATGTATATATCACATTTTTCCCCATATAAATAATGATTTCATATTTTCAATGCAAATATCACAGTTGTCATTTTTAAATCATGAGTCGAATAATTTTGTTCATACTTCTTCAACTGTCGTGAAGCATAAGCAGCACTCAACCATTATGCATCAATACACATCACAATCTAACTCTAGACGCATCACAATATACAAAGAAACCTTCAGTTTCGGATGGTAATGCTAACACAGGTGTAGAAGTGAGATAATTCTTCAGCGTCTGAAAACTTTTTTCACATTCATTTGTTCACACAATTTTTTCCTGCTTTCGCGTCAATTTGGTTAGTGAAGCTGCTATTTTGGAGAAATCTTTAACAAATCTCCTGTAATATCTCGTCATACCTAGAAAACTTCAAACTTCCATTACATTAGTAGATCGTGGCCAATTTGCTACTGCTTCTACGTTTTTAGGATCCACCTTAATACCATCCTTACTTACCACATGTCCGAGGAAACATACTTCTGTGAGTCAAAATTCACATTTTGATAATTTGACATATAATTTGTACTCCTATAGAGTCTGAAGTACTATTCGCAATTATTCCTCATGTTCCTCTTTACTCTTAGTATAAACAAGTATGTCATTAATGAACATAATAACAAACTTATTAAAGTAAGGCTTAAATATCCGGTTCATCAAATTCATAAATGCAGCAGGGGTATTGGTCAATCCAAATGGTAGCATCAAGAACTCATAATGACAAGTAAATATAACTTAATTTTAAGCAAAAAAACTTAATTGAAAAATCATAATATAAACAAGTAAATATAACTTGATTTTAGAAAATTTATATTTCCTGGTACGCCAACATACTAAACTAATAAAAATTTTAGATGAGTCGGGGGTTTGTTTCACTCGTAATCCTTCAACTTAAATTTAATCACTTTATAGTCCTTTAACTTTAATTTGTAACAGTAAAATTTCTTAACTTTAATTTTCAAAACATAAAAGTCATTTCTAAAAAATAAACTATTTAATTATATTTTGGCCCATGGTTTTCAAAATCTTTTTCATTTTAGTCCAAAAAATTTTTAATTTGTTAGTTTATGGATAAAATTTTTAGAGGAAATTCATTCGACTTTAGAACAGTGTATAACGGAATAAAACATTTTTCGACTACATAAAGAAGGGAACACCCCTTGATACAATGGGAATATACTTGGGTTTGTGCAACAGTTAAATATAGGGACGAGATAATTAGAATTGATTCTATTTATAAAAATGCACCCTTAGAAAATAATATTACCCATAAATATTGTGATGTATCTGATATAATAAAATTTCTACAAGAACAGTATCCTGTATTAGTCAATTAGCTATTATAGATCAAGATACTCCTTTAGTGACTTCTAGAACTTCTAGCTGGAGTAATAATATTAAAAATAATTATTTAATTTGAAAAAGATTGCAATTCAGGAAGATTGACTTTTTTCTTATTCTTTGGAAAAATTCTCCAAGTCTAGATACTTGGGTAACATTTTTAGAAGGATGAGAGAGAATTACAAATACACCCAGTACTAGTAATTCTAAATAAATATGGGGAATGAAGATAGAGAAGAAAGTGTTAACTCAAATCCTTTAGGATTGACTTCATTTCAAAATATTCATAATGAAGTGAGCCTTCTCCTTTAGTAGTTGCATGCAAAAGGAAACTTAGGCAATTCACTAGAACAAAAAAATGTTTTAGCAAAAGAAGTAGGAAAATTGGTGAATAAAAGGCTCGATGTAATTGAACAAAAAAAAAACTTTGAAAAAAATCTATTGGATCCTCAAAATCTATTTCTGAAAAAGAAATTTTGCAATTAAGGAAAGACAAAATAGTTCTTTATATTACTGACCCTGACATAAGAGCTGCTAACCAAGATAGTAGCAGAGCAGCTGAAGACCTTGGAAAATCTCTAGGTCTGGTAGAAGAAACTCCTTTACATTTAGATGATAGAACATTTAATGAGCTTCTTGCTACAAAGAGAGAAGAATATAAGCCTAATTATCTTCATAGGACAAAATCAGAATTTCAACCTAGAGATAATTCATTAAGGCCAGTTATCACCCCAACAGCTTTTCTAAATTTAGATTGTAAAAACATGCGTCTGAGATAATAGATAAGTGGATTACCATGATCAGGTTTACAACTAGAGCAAGTAGCTACTCAACAAAGGCCACCTACAAACTTTGCAAAGCCACCATGGTTGGCAATGCTCAAAATTTTTGGAATCAGCTAGTAGTTCAAACCCCTATTAGAGATGAAATTATAAAAGCAGTTCATATAGATGAGGTTCTAGTTATCATCGTAGATATCCTAAAAAGAGAATTTTGTGGTTTCTCAATTTCAACAGAATCATTAGAAAGAGAACAATCTTTAATGACATTGATGAAACTGTAGATATGTGACATGTGTTATTTTAACAATTATGCATGTGAATTCCAAAAATATTATTATGATCTTGATCTTAATACTCAAATTTACATTTCAACATTATTTTTTGCTAAACTCCTAGAACCACGGCCAGAGGTAGCAAAAAATGACTAATAATTCCTCCTAAATGAAGAAAAAGTGATGGATGGATTAGGAGGTAAGATATAGGCAGTTAGGTATGCCTTAAGAAAGGTATGTACCGAATTTCAAGTAAGAAAAGATGTAAAACATCTTCCTTATTTGAATAAGAGTTGTTGCTCTCATATTGAATATGTTCTTGGTAGGTATGAGTGTGCTACAACAAATGAGATAGAAATAGGAAAAATATCTAAAGCAGGATATTCTTCTTGTGATACCAAAAGGAAAAGGTTTAAATGATATAGAAAAAGAAGAATATCGAAAAATGATAGAAGCAACAAAAAGAGGTTTAATAAACCTTCTAGGTTTATTAGAAGGAGAACCAACATTAAGGATAAGGACAAAATAAAAGTCTTTAAGAAAAAAATATGGTAGAGCCCCTAAGTGCCCACAAGGGAAACCTCTTAGTAGTTGTTCTTGTTGTTCGATTTGTAGTTCAAAAGATCACAAAGCAAATACTTGTCCACAAAAGAGCAAACGAAAAGAAAATCTTAGAAGAATTTTCTTCGAAGGTGAGAATCTTGTCTATGAACTAATAAAAGAAGATGAATATTCTGACATAGATTCTGAAATAGATTTTGTTTATGAAGTAGTTTCTGAATATGAAACTGATATAAATGAATCTAATCTTTGGACAACCCAGCTATTCATGATGAATATGGAAGAAGGGCCCATAGATGAAGAGATGATCCCCTTAGATACTTCTCTGATGTAGGAAGAATCTGGAAGAGAATCTTTCCAGTATGATGATCCGTCCAAAAGTTGCTTAGAATGGAAACTCCCAAAAGTAGACATCAATTCTATTTACAACAAATCTAAATTCAGTTTTAGGTCCATAGTAGATGTCTCCCAGTCAGAATCTACGGCTCAAGTTTCTAATACAGAACTAGAAATATTGGACATACCTTTGATTAATTTACCAGAAATAAGGGAATTAGTAGCTAAATTAAAGGGAACATACCAATACATCCATATTGGTCTTGTCCAAGTAGGACTAATACCACTGTTCAATTTGTCAGCCAATAGTCCTGTGATAGCAGCTGTGTTAGACAAAAGATAGAATTTATTCCAAGACCAGCTAATATCAGGGGTCCAAACTAACCTTTCACACGGTCCAGTTTAGTTCCAGACTTATCCTAACTATATGATGTCTGTAAAGGATAAGTGTTTGGGTAATTATTTATCACTAAGGATTAAATCCATGAATATGAATATAATGAATTCCTAGGCTAAATATTTAGCATATCACATTAAGATAATTTTTAGATTGATTAATACAACCAATCCTGGAGTGAGAAATATATCTAAAATTACAGAGTTATTCAATGAAAATTCAGATAACTATAGACAGTTCCATATAAAAGAAATTAATCCTCTAGAGTTGTCTTGGCCTAGGAGTTGGGTTCTTTAAGAACCAGTAGAGATATCAAGATCAATAGGTTCCTCTTAAATCACACAAAGGGGTAGAAATATCACCTTAAACCTAGATGAACCTATGAGAAATCTAAAGATTTATGATCTTGCTAGGAGATCATATCATGTCCCTCGATTACCTATAAGTAATTCCACTTTATCAGGAATTAGAGAAGAAGTCCCTAGGACACCAGTCCGAAAAGAAGATACACAATCATCTTTCGAAGGAAGAACCATTGTAGGATATAAGACTATTAGTTTACCTATATATGAATAAGAAGAAATTCAGAAAAATATAAGAATGGTTAAACATCTAACACTAGTTCCTGAGGTTGTAAAAGTAATATAAAATATTTCTCAGCAATGGTCAATTCCTTTCAAGGAGGTATGGAAATGGTATGCCCTGATACCATGGCATCATCAAATATATTTAGTACAAAAGAATCAGGTTTGAGTACATACATTTCCTTAACAATTAAATTTTCTGGTTATTATGATTACTCTTTGGATGCATTAGTTGACACAGGTGCAATGATTACTAGTGCTACACCCAATGCACTCCCTGATAAATGGTGAAAACCATTAACCTAGCCTATAGTACTACGTATGGCAGGTGGAGAAGTGAACTTGGTGACATAATTTGCAAAACAAGTTCCTATTATCATAACTGGCCAAAAGTTTACTATTGATAAGGTATTGGCATTTCCTGATATAGATGCAAATATCATTTTAGGAAATACTTTCCTAAAAAGGAAAAAAGAAAATACACCTTTTGTGTAGGACAATGATTAAATCTCGATTGGAAGTGTAAAAATCACATCTCTGACAAATTATAAAAATAAGTTAAAATTTGGCTTTTATCCAGTTAAAATATTAGAGTTGTATGGATCTATGCCACGTGAACAGGCATTCAGAGTGTAAGCCCAGTATGGTGAAACTTGGCTAGATTATTTATTTGATCAAGAGTCAAAGGATATCTCTTGGTATGAAAAATTGTGTTTTAAAACACAAAGGATGATAGAGAAACCTATTACACAACCCCAGCTAAAAGGAACTAAGTGAAAAAATTTTCTTATAAAATTAGCTAATAATTTTAGTGAAGATCCACTAAAGTTATGGGTGCTAAATGGCATAACTGCTAGATTAGAGTTGAAAAATCTCAGCACTATTATCAGAACTAGAAATATAACATATACCAATGAGATGATAGAGAAATTTGACAAGCATATTCCTGAATTGCTCGAAAAAAGTTTGATTAGGGATAGTAATAGCCCACATTTTAGTCCATCCTTTATGGTAATAAACCATGCAGAGCAGTTACGAGGTAAAACACGAATAGTTATAGACTATCATCAGGTAAATAAAGCAATAAAGGATGATAGTTATAAGATCCCTACAGCAGGAGATGTCACATATAGGGTAAGTCTTAAACAATCTTCTATCTTTTCTAAATTTAATCTAAAAAGTGGTTATTGACAGGTAAAGATGGAAGAAGACTCTGTAGCCCTTATAGCCTTCAATGCACCTCAAGAAATGTATGAATGGTTAGTAATGTCATTTGGCTTAAAAAATACTCCAGGCGTATTTTAATGCAAAATGGACAATGCCTTTAAAGCATTGAAAAAATTTTATGTGGTCTATATAGATGATGTGTTACTTTTTAGTAATAATGAAAAAGAACACATGAATCTCCTTAAACAAGTGACTGATATCTTCAAATATGAAAATATGATTTTATCTGAAAGAAAGATAGAATGGTTTAAGAAAAATATAATTTTTTTAGGAATGAAATTTGAAAAAGGAAAAATTAGACTATAAAGTCACATTTCTGAAAAATTTATTAACTTTCCTGACAAACTAGAAGATAGGAAGCAAGCGTAAAGATTCTGTGGACTTGCTAACCATACTAGAAAGTTCGTAAAAAAATCTTTCCAAAAACCTAGGGAGAATATCTAAGAAAACATCTGATAAAGTTTATTGATTTTGGGATGATGAGGACACTCAGGCTGTCATCCAAGTAAAAGATAAAATGAAAAATTTGCTTTATCTTAATTTACCATAAGATGCAGATGAGTTAGTCCTAAAGGCAGATGCTTTAGAAAAATCATGGAGAGCAGTATTAAAAATCAAAAGTAGAAAACCAAAAAAAATCTATAAGTATTATTCTGAAACCTTTAAAGGATCCAAAATTAATTATCCAATCCATGAAAATAAAGTTTTAGCAGTTAAAAATGGTATAAAAGCCTTTTATATCTTTCTGACTTCTAAGAGGTTCATAATTAGAATAAATTCAATCTATGTAAAAGGATTTATGAATCTGAATCTTAAAGAGATTAAACAAACTAGACTTTTAAGATTGCAAGAATGGTTTAGCTATTACAGGTTTAATATTGAATATATTTCTTCCGATAAAAATATAATAGTTGATTCTCTTTCTCTTGAATTGTCTAATTTTACAGATGGACCTGCCGCCAAAAACAAGCTATATTGGATCTGTAAAAAAGAGGACCACACTCGAAAATAGTGCACAAAGAAAGTCGAGAAAGGGAGTAAAGACTCCAAGAGCGATGGCTCTGGTTCTTCAAGAACAAAAAGAAAAGTTGTAGCATCGAAATATGTTATGTGCTTGATATGTAAATGTCAAGGACATATCTCTATAGAGTGTCCTAAGAATAAGTCAGCGAGTTCGAAAGAACTGGTTAGTCCAAAAAAGGCTAACGAAAGCCAAAGGAGAAATTATTGATTTAAAAGAATAAAGAGAAAAATTCTCTGGCTTCAAAAGCGCGAGTCTCTGAAGATTTTTATGAAAAAGTAGTCAAAAAACTTGGCCTTACTCCTGAACAAATAAAAAGATTCAGAGAAGAACTTCATCAAAAGTATGAAAGTGAAATGGACATTATGGGAATGTCGCAATGCCCAACTCCTTCATAGAAGGGTAGTCATTATGGCTCAAAAAAGGTTGGTGGAAGTACCGGTGAACCTTCAGTGGTTCCAAACCAAAAGGCCAGTGGAAGTGCCAAGGAATCTAGCGTTCTAAACCAAGAGGCTTCTGAAAGTGTCAGTGAATCTTTATTGATTCCAAATCAACAAGCTAGTGAAAGTGCTAGTAAAAATTTAAAAATTCTAATTCAAACTCCTTTACAGGAGGAGAGTTGTAAAAACTCTAGTGATATGTTAGATCACAAACACAAGGCCAGTGAATCTTCACAGATTCCAAACTAAACTCGTGAAGAGGATAAAACTGATAAAAGCTTTGAGGATGAGAATCATGATTGTGATAATTAAATTAGGATATTATTTTTGGAACAACTGAATTCAAAAACAGGAAATCCAACAATCTCCTAAGGAAATCACAATGAAAGAATCTGAAAATGAATCTGATGACATTCATGAGGAATTCATAAAGATCATGAGGGTAGATAACCCTGAGGTTTCAAACATCTGTAAGGATAAAAATACCTGATACTTCATAAAGTATGACTATGGTCTTTCAAAAGATGGATCTATGTTGTGTTATGGATTGCATGGAGGGTTAGCCAAAAGAAACTTCCAGCAACTAAAACATTTTGTAGATGAAGTTATTTTTTATATTTCATATTTAGAAAAATAACTTGAAATCCGCAAAAAGGATGAAGAAGATTTCCTTCAGTTAGTAATGGAAAGGGATAAACTTCTTGATGAAATGAGTTCATACATTCCGCCGGAAGTGGCCTATACCAGAAAGATTAAAAAGGTGGACTCGATAGATTATTCTCTTAAAGAATATTCTACATTACATCCATACATCCATTGACAAAGATATGGAGGTCTAATATATGGAGGTCTAAATCTGAGAATTTTCTCAGAAATGGCGAAAGATAGTCTCCGCTATATAGATGCAGGACTGATAGAAATTATCGAGACCAATAGAAACGATAATGATATATGTAAATCACTTTTAAATATTGTGCAGGAATCCTTAGAATTCTTGAGTTCATACTCAAGAATAATTACCAGTTATATTATCAGCACAATTATTGATTGTGGTGAGAATGAAACTGTTCGTTATCCTTATCAAATTTAGGATCTCCGTCTTGTTATAGCTAAGAAATTTATTGACCCACAGAAAGATAATAATCAGAACTTAAATTTTTATTTTACCATATATAAAGAAAACAAGATTATTATCCAAGCCGTGAGAATTGAAAATTTCAAAGCTAGCCTGAAGAGGATAATCTATGCAAGCAATTATGTCATTCTCGGAGATGGTAATGTATTTTTTACTATCTGGTCCCAATATACTCCCATACAAGAGTATTGTCCATGATTAAGGGACGAGAAGAAGCACAAAAATTGCTTCTAAGACTAATAGTTTAGATCCAAGTCTGGATTTCCAACCTGAAATCATGAAGGTCTGGACGAAGGTTGCTCAGTTCAGAGAGCAACTTGTTGCAGAAGAGATGGCTAGGGATTATGCAGAACTAAGAGAAAGCATGGACACCCCAATCAACAACTCACAAATGGAGTGACAAAAATGTTATCCATTACGTCAGCCTTAGCGTGATAAATGAGGAATTGATTTTCAGAAGTAGCTGCAAATATTAAAGCACTGTCGGCCAAAATAGCTTTAAAATTTGTGGTTCAGATGAAAAGAACTTATCTCTAGATAAGGACATACTCCTTAGCTGTAAAATTAAAGCAGTTCTTGTTTTTATTTAATTATTGTGTTGAATACAGTTGAAAAACAGTACCAGAGACACTAGCTGTCCATTTAGTTTTGTAAAATTGGCATACTTTTTCAGCTACCTATCTTAATTTTTGTAGTATATTAATTATTTTTCTTTTGAGCTGGCAAACAGTAATATAGACACTAGTTTTGTTTGTAAAAAGTCTATATATACCTCTTCAGCTTATTGAAGAAGGGGAGCGAAATAAAATATAGAGTTTCTTTAAGAATAATCTTTTTCAAATCCTTATCTGTATGATAATTTTGCTTCTATATACCTTTCATCCTTCAAAACGGTTTGACATCCAGGAGTGTTACAATAAGACCTAACCAAGGAAGGGCAGTAAGTCATATCCTCCATACCTCTCTGAAGGTATTGCTGATGACAAGTTTGGAAGAAGGGCCGAAGCTGTTGCGGAAGCTTAGTGCACCCGGTCTACAAAAGGTATATATATTATAAATGTTTTAAGTTTATGTTTAAACGTTTGTCTTCCAACCAATCTGCTAATAAAAATTGGATTAGAGGTATAGCTTTAACTCAAGTTAGGAAGGAAGAGTTGAGTGTCAGTCTTAGATTACAAGATCCTTTCTTTTCTTTACATGAACAAATAATAAGAGTATTACTTGTTGCTATAAAAATGATTAAAAGACTTGAGAGGCCTAACAAAGAAGTCGTTGAATTTAAAAAATTTCTAGATCAAAAACTTGAATTTAATAATATTCATTATCTATAAAGGCTTCGTGCTTTTGCACAGTTATTAGATGACCAATAATTATTTGGATTGCTTTTATCCCGATTGTCATCACTTAGATTACAATGTAGGTAATGATCCAGTAATAGAGTTATTAAATTATATTATAGATCGTTTAGATTCTCTAAATAATTATTTAGACAAACTGTTTAAGAATTTAAAAGAGTTGACTCTTAGACATAGTGAATTTGATGATTTTTTTCCTCAAGAACAAAGGCCCTTTGGGTTTTGTTGCTAGCTCTCGCTATTACAACGAGTATAAAAAGCTGAAAGAAATAAGAAATAAAAGAAAGACTCTTTTAAGATCTTTATGAGTAACTCTCTGTAATTTCATCTTTATAACAGACTGATTAGAGAGAGAGTATGCTCACCTTAAATGGTATCAGAGCCAAATTATAAAGAAAATGGAGTTTTTGGATTTTTTTGAAAAAAGAAAAGGACTTTTG
Organism: Aleurites moluccanus; assembly: GCA_948193065.1. Taxonomy (NCBI): domain Eukaryota; kingdom Viridiplantae; phylum Streptophyta; class Magnoliopsida; order Malpighiales; family Euphorbiaceae; genus Aleurites; species Aleurites moluccanus. Next base: position 7,014 of record CANXYC010195309.1, on the reverse strand, counting down.
GAGGTTAAAATAGAAATAACAATAATTTTAAACAGTTAAGGACTGTCAGTGTAAGTAAATTGAAAGTATGAGAATTTTCGTATTACGTTTTAAAAATTAAGAATCATAATATACATTAGTCAATGTTTCAAGAACTACTAGTAAAATTATTTCTTTTTTTTTATTCCTTATTCTGTTACGATTTGGCGTGAAGGTGAGAGAATCTCGGTTATTTATATTTTAAATAAATAAATATATTTAGATATCAATAAATTATTTTTGTCATTCAAATATCAATTAATTGGGTTTTATTTTATTTATTTTTATCAATTAATTTTTCATTGACTAGTAAAATATTTTAGAAAAATATATTCAATTTAAACTTTAACCCCTTTTTTAGTATAAATGAATTTCATAAAATTTTATAAAATTCATTTATAAATCCATAATTTTATGTTTATTTTAAATTCAAATTCATTTAAAATTTTAAATAATTAAATTTGTGAAATTAAAAATAACTAAATCAGATCCTCAAAATAATTGATATTTCCAAATGAATTTCACAATTTTAAATCAATAAATTTTAAAAAATTAAAATATTCTTATTAAATTTAATATTTTACTCTTTAGATTTTTGTGAATAAAAATATATCGGTTATGAATTTGACACTTTTATTTTTTTGGCGTCATTTATTTTTATTTTTGTTTTTATTTTTATTTTTATTAGGAGTGGACTATATTTAAAAGATGGAACATTTGTTTAATGTCACATTTTTTTTAAATATTTCTGCAAACTTTTTTATTCTGATCCATTCATATTTTATTTTTTCTTCATTTTTTTTTATATATTTTAATTTATACCTTATAAGTTTTTAGTTTTTACTATATTTTTTTTTTTACTTTATACTCTATAATTACTTTTTCTTCAAATTTTTTCATAAATACAAGGTTTTTAATAAATTTAATTATTTATAGTCAAGATTGTCTTTTATTTTTAAAAAAATAGTGTACATAAAAAGATAATATTAATAAATATTAAATTGAGTTTTAAATAATTGTATTTTTATTAATATAATATGAAATTTTTGAAAAAAAAAAAATAATATACTTATAGATATATTTTTTATCAAATGAAATATTAAAATAAATTTTAGAATTATATCAAACATAATATTCATTTCATTTGAATTAAATTTTATATTTATTATTTAATATATCAAATATGAGAATTCATTTGCAAATAAATTTTATTTGAAATTTATTTATAAATGAAATAAATTTCTAAATAAAATTAAACTAAAAATAATATTAATTTTAATTATTTAAATAAAAATTTAATTTAAATTAAAATTAATAATTTAAATTTTTATCATTCAAGTATACTATTAAAATTACCAAATCCATGAACCTCGTATGCTTGCAATTGGACAAATGTGCCCATCGCTTAGTGGTTCAAGGCTCAATTATTGCCTTAATAATGTTGAAACACATTTAATTTAAAGAATTTCCACTTGAAAATTATTAATTATACGTGATACTTAGGTTACAATGAATTATACTCTTAAAATATAGGGAAAAAAAAAGTCTCATGATATATTAATTGTCTCACTTAAATTTTTTAACTTTTTTATAATATAAATACAAAATTTTTATTTTTACTTGACTCATATAATTTTAAAATAAATGGAATTATTGAGTCTCCGTAATTTATAGGGCAATTAATTTGACTCATTTATTATTATTATTATATTATTCTCTTCCAAGAAGTGTATATAAAAAATTTTGAATGAAAAATTGATTTATGTATATTACATTAGAATTAACAGTGATTAGTCGCCTGCCATTCAAAGCTAAGCATATCCACTATCTTCAAATCAAAATTATTAAAATATTAATTAAACACAATATGTTTGAAAGGACACAGTTCAATACAATTCAAATCATTAGAACCCATACGCATATTTTAATTAAACAAAACGACCTAATTTTTAACCAACACATAATATTTATATGTATTTTAAAAGTAAAAGTTATCCTTGAAGGTTGTTTAAGCATTTTGAATGCCAACCCTTATTAAAACCCTAATTCAATAATCAAACTCTTAAATTCCGAATTAAAATTTTAATTTAATAATTAAACTCTCAAATTTTTAATTTAAATCATAATTTAATAATCAAATTCTAAAATTTTCAATTAAAATCTTAATTTAAATAATCAAATAATTCAAATCCCTAAATAAAAATCATAATTTAATAATCAAACTCTCAAATCCTCTTATTTTTAATTAACCCGATAACCATTATAAAATTATTTTTCAAATCTGCTACGCAGTCTGAATTTTCTGTCTCATTTAGTATCTCGTTCTGTTTATTATGTATCAATTTATGTGTTACATTATTTATAAAAAAAAATTAATTGTCAAAATATTTAAAAAAAAAATAATGTGATATATAAAATAAGAAATATGACACAAAATAAAAGAGAGAATTCGGATTATCTGCAACTACATATCCCATTATTTATTCAAACACCAAATATAATAACTACATAAAAAGAGAGAATAATACTTACCTGTTACAAACGAAAATGACAGGTTCTTTGTCAGCAAATATCCATCGGCTTCTGAAAGGAACTCAATCTCACCTCTAACACAGATAAATTTAAAGCTACAAGTAATATCGCTTTCAGTAGATAAGTTGTTTTAGATATCACTTTCACTTATAAAAAGCAACCCCAGCTTCATATATTTAGTTTTATATCAATAAAGGATAGTGGGTGGGTGTTATAAGCGAATAGCTTACTTTCTCTACCTTATAATTAACGGAGACATAATAGTTTCGTTCATTTTGGGGCTATATGTGCCAAGTAAAAAACAACAAATCTTTTATTTGCACCATAAAATAGTTAAAGGGTTCAAGTGAGATAACTGATATATCACAGGGACTTATTTGCCCTTTTACCTAAAATACAATAACCCACGTCACATCATTACTTTATTATATTTTTTTCTATTATATTTTTCTATACAATAAATTATACTAAAGAATATAATAAAATAAATATACAATCAAATTACATAATTCCATAATAAATATCATAATTATAAAATATATAATTATTTTTTTTTATTTTAATTTTTTTAATTCATTTATTACATTAATTTATCTTCATCTTCTTAATTATCTCACATTTTGATTTTTCTTAATTATTATATTTATTTCTAACACTTTTTTTAATGAAAATATTATTATAATATTAAAATAAAATATAATTTGAATTATGAAATAAGACAATTAAATTAGAATTTATCAAAAAAAAAATTAAAATATTTATTATAGGATAGAGAAAATATTATTTTAATCAATAACAATACACATTCTATACTTGATATATGTATTTCCTAAAAATTATTTTATTATTTTTTGAAAATTATTTATTAATTTTCAAAAATTAATTTTTTTAACAATTTTTTTTTTATTTTTCTGAAATTAATATTTTTCATTTTTAAAAATAATATATTTTTATTTTTAAAAATTAAACTATTATTTTTTATATTTTAGTTTATAATTAATTAAATATTAATAATACAATATTTTTTATTATGAAGTAAATATCCAACACTTAAACGAGAATGAATATAATTAAATATTACATAATTAAAAAATTATATAATTAAACCTATTATGATAATAACATAATGCGAAGAAGAAATACTAAAATGATAAAATTTAATAATTATTTATAGAATAAATTTTAGAAATTAAAAAATAATAAAAATTAAAAATAAATAAAAAATAAAAGTGGTCATACTGCCTTTGGAAATTAAAAAATATATATTGTATGTATTGATTAGCTACTGGAAAGTTTAAAGAAAAAAAAAAAAAACCTTACTCACAATTCAGTTTTTTGGTTTTTCTTTTCAGCTTTTCATTATTTTTATACACATTATCCTGTGTAATATTTATTATATAGATAATGTGTATTACAAGAGTATAATAAATTTATATAATGGGGAGTTGCATTCTTAGCCTCAGCCTACCACAAAAAGCCAGTGCTACCCAATCTATCATCTTTCACTAACTACAAATTATACTTTAGTTGGAATGTTGAAACCTTGTAATCCACATGTATGACAACACATGTGATATAATTTTTGTAAGAGTCTCATCGATTTGATTTGATGTTTTAAAGAATTATTATTAAATTAAAATAATATTTTTAATTTAAAATTAAATTAAATTATTATATTAAATTATTTATTTAAATATAATTTAATTTAATTTGATTTGATTTGATTATTTTTAATTTATCGATTTCAAATTAAATATATTTTTTATAAATTATTATTATTTTTGTTATAAATTAAAAAAAATATCAATAATAAAAAAAAAATATCAATATACAACATAAAATTTATTTATTTCATTAATTAACACTTTCAAAATTTATATTTCTCAATAATTAAATTTTTTTTTATTTATTTTTAATTAATTTTTATGAATGATTTTTTTTTTAATTTTAAATTAATATTAAGTTAAAAAAATATGATTACATATAAAATAAAATCAAATATATTATTATAATATATATTTATATTTTAATTATAATATAAATTAAAATCGATAGTTTTATAATTTATTTGATTTAATTTGATTTAAAAAATAGATTAAATTAAAATTTTGATTTGATTTATAATTTAAATATTTTTTTTAAATTTAAAATCAAACTAAACTGAAATACGCGCGCGCGCACATACACACACACATATATATATATATATTATTTTTTATTAGTATTACAATTAAATATATTTAATTTTATTTTATATATAATCACATTTTTTTTAATCTAATATTATATTAAAAAATATCCATGAAAATTAATTAAGATAAATAAAAAAGAGTATAATTTTTGAGAAAAATTTTAAATTTTGGGTATGTTAATTAATGGAATATATAAGTTTTGGGTTGTACAATATTAAATTATTTTTGAATTTTTTTTTTATTATCGATACTTTATTAGTGTTTTTCCTAAATTTGTAATAAAATAATGACGATTTATAAAAAAAATCTTTTGGTTCAGAATAAATAAACCTAAAATATTCAAACTAAACTAAAATCGAAAATTTGACTATAATGATAATTCGATTTAATTTAAAAAATTTTAAATTTTAAATATTAATTTAGTTTGATAATAATTATTTAAACCGACCAAATCAAATAAATGCCACCCCTAATATCTACAATATCTACAATATATATTAAATACGTTTTTCTATCAAGCGCTTTAAAGATACTTATTAAAAATGATTATTTAAAAAAATATATAATTATAAAACAGTTATATTAGAAAAATATAAATAAATTAACATAAAAATGAGTTAGATGTGAAAAAAATAGGAGATATTGATAGAGTTGTATTTCATTATAATCACTATCAATTTAAACGACATGTTAGAATCTCCACTTTTTATTTATTTATTTTATTTTTAAAATTATTTATTTAATATTGTCTGAATTTTTAATTCTTAACGAATGTCTTATTATTGGACATATTACTTAATATTTTATTTTTAAAAGAGTTTAAAATCAGACCGAATTGGTCGATTGAACTAGAAAAATCAGAAATCGAATTAAAGATCAGTCCGGTTAGTTCAAAAAATCATCTCTTAAAAACTGGTGAACCGGTCGAACTGGGACTAGTTTTTCTGATTCGAGCGGGTCAAAATTTTTTTTTTACTTTTTTTTATTTTTTATTTTTTAAAATTTTTAAATTTTTTAAATTTTTTAATTTTTAATAAAAAATAATAAATGTCAAATTATATTTATTTTCATCATATATATAATAAATATCAAATTCTATATACATATTTATGTATACTGATTTTTTCTTAATTTAATCGGTTCTACCCAAATATAACCTCTCACTCTTTAACCCTCTGTTTTCATTAATTTTTTAATCCGTCGGATTTTGAAAATATTGATTAAAACATTTGTTAAAAAAGTCATATTAACTAAAAGTCATATTAAATAATATATATATATATATAATTAGTGTTTTAGTTTACCCTTGTTGTTGGGCATAATTTAATTGAACAAATTAATTTAAAATGAAAAATTAAAATTTTCAGTCAAGTTGGCCGGAACCTTTTCGGACTCAACGAGCTAACTTGGCGAGTTGAGACCCTGGTCTGAGTTGCCAAAAGTTAGATATGGGTCAATGTAAATCGGATTTGAACATAACTCCACTCAGTATTATACCTATCTTGGCTTAGTGGTAAATAAATTATTATAAATTAAATAAAATTGATGATAGTAATGTATATATGATTTATTTATTTAATTGTTTAATAAAAAAATGTCAATATTTTTTTTTAAATAAAATCTCTTTAAAAGTAATTTAAATTCTCTATATCATCCCTTATTTCATACTCTCTGTATAAACTATATTATTTTTTAAAATATTTAGCAGACTTTAAAACTAAGTGTGGAATTGAATTCGCAGATACGATAAAATCTCTTGTCCAATGCCCTAAAAAACGAATCATACATATGATATATTTTTTTACATTTTTTTCCTTTTTGTATTTAGATCAAGCTTTAGACAATAAACCAAGCCCAATCTTTCAAATTGGGAGCTGGCACTACCAAATGGTGCTCAAGTTCAATTTGTTCCTACCCAACTCAAAGATTAAACAATGGCTAATGTTGTAAACTTAAATCATAACCCAACATTTCTAATTCCAAACTTGAGTTCAATTCCAATAATACAGCCTGACATTTTTCTGATCCTTCCATTTCATTCCTGTTTTGCTAATAGCAAGCTCATTAGACATAGTTCAAGTGATGTAATAACTCACCCAAGTATAAAAGGAAATTAAGAAGAAATATTGGAAGTTTAAAAGGGATTTATGAAAAACCGAATGAACCGTCAATCGAGTAGAATTTTTTTTTCTTTTTTTTTTTCAAGATTCTCAAGAGATCAATAACCAAAATTAATCAAGGATAATTAAATATAGATATTAAAAGGAATTAT
>CANXYC010195293.1:0-22075 GCA_948193065.1 Aleurites moluccanus | reverse complement strand
CAGCATTTTCGTAATTATTTGGGTTATATTTGATTGTTGCATATCATTTAGGTTGTCATTTGGGTTCTACGCGGTACTGGTCGCTTATGCATCACCCGTACCCTAGGACCGTCACGACTTCCGAGATAGGTCGTGACAACTTTTGGGATTAAAATAGAAATAACCTAATTTTGGGGCGGATAAAGACTGCCAGTGAAACTAAGTTAAAAGTTGAAAGATTTTGGTGTTACGTTTTAAAATTTAAGGACGACAATGTGCATTAGTCAATATTTCAGGGACTACCAGTGAAATGATCCCAATAAAAGAACATAATAAAAACAGAATAAAGAATATAGGATGTGGAATTCTATAAAAGATAGACAACATTATTTGATTGGTTAGCTAGTTAATGGCGATTAGAGATTTTTCTTTTGTTTGGATGTTGTTTATTGGAAAGAGTCAAAGAGAAGAGAAAGGAGAGTTCATGGGTATTGAAAGATTGGGAAAATAAGGTAATGGATTTATATGGTTTGCCTTAAAAATAGAACAAATCAAAGGCGAAGACCGAATAAAAAATCGGATTAACCAAAAATTAAATTAAATTAAATTAAATTTGATTAGTTTAATTTGATTCGATTCAAAATTTAATTTAATTTAATTTATTTGGAACTAGTCTTAATATGATATTAGAAATTAAGAAAATATTATCTACTAATTTTGATATGAATAATATAGGTGTTGCATATGTGATATTAGGAATAAAATTAAAGAGAGTTCAAAATGATAAATAATTTCTTAAGAACACTATGTAGAGAATATTCTTAAAAAGTTTGGACATTTTGATACTAGCCCTTTGAATACACCTTATGACTTCTCTTTATATCTTGCAAAGAATAATGGTCCTAGTATAGGACGAATTGAGAATGCACAAATTATTGGGAGTTTAATGTATTTGCTGAATTGTAGTAGACCTGATATTGCTTATATTGTAAACAGACTTAGCATGTATGCCTAAAATCCTAATAGAGATCATTGGATTGCCTTAACTAGAGTTTTTAGATATCTGAAAAGTAATATAAACTTAAGATTACATTATTTAGGCACACCTGTAGTCTTAGAAGGGTATACAGATACAAATTGGATCTCAGATTCTAATGAGACCAAATCCACTAGTGGATATGTGTTTACTTTAGAAGGATGAGTGATTTCATGGAAATCCTTAAAACAAACTTGTGCAGAACGCTCCACTATGGAGTATGAATTTATTGCCTCAGAGAAGGCAGGTTCTGAAGCAGAATGGCTTAGAAATCTTTTGGGAGATATTCTCTTATGGGCAATACCAGTTACATATGTGTCCAGGCTACCATTAGGAGAGCCAAGAATCAATTTTATAATGGCAAGAGTAGACATATACGCCAAAGACATAATATTGTGAGACAATTGTTATTTGATGGGGTTATATCCCTTGATTTTGTAAAGTTAGAGCTTAATCTTGCAAATCTGTTGACTAAACCACTTAGTAGAGTGTTAGTGGAAAGTACATTGAGGGGGATGAAACTTCTGCCTACCACATAAATCGAAGTGATGGCATTGTGATTGGTGATCCTATGAAGTATGTTCAAATGGGTAATAACAAGTCACTGGACGGTCTGAAGGCATTCCCACTTTATATATATGAGTCCATCTCTATGGTGTAGGGTAGTGTACTGCTACAACGATGAGGTTTAGTAGTTCTACTGTATTGAGGTTGAGTCTATATATGACTCTTAATGCTTATTCATAGTCCAGATTGGATGGTGTACATGACTATAGAGTACACTTGATAAAGGCACCTAAGTGAGTGTGGAGTGGAGTTGCCCTTATGAGAACTAGGAAGGTATCTCTAAAGCACTCATGAGTTCCAAGTATCGACACACGACCAAAATGTGCCAAATTGCGTTGAACAACTTATACGTGAGACTGTGATGTGAGTGATATATACTTTTGTTTCACATTAAAAAGTGGAGGTTCATAGAAATTTTATGTTTCACCAAAGACTCGTGATTCAAGTTATAGCTCTATGCATTGGTTCATAGTCCAAAAGACACCAGTGCTTATGCGTTAGAGTTTCTTTGATTTTGATTAGACACTTTCATTTCCTTTTGATCACTCAATCTATTTTTTTTTTTTTTTAATTCTCTCATTGCTTTTAAACTATCTTTTGATATATGTGAGGGATTTATGTATATATAATATATAAGTGGGTATATCAAAAGATATTCTACCTCACATTGAAAGATTACAAACTTTTAAAAGGGTATATATTGACTATTATACTTCATAGTCAATAAGGACTTGTGAGTGGATCATACTATGCATGTGACAAAAGTGGGTGCATACTTTATATCACATACACACCACTCGGCTCTACTTAGCGTGGCGTGATGTGCGTGTGTAAAATCGAAACACTATATTTATTTATTTCTATTTCTTTTAAATTCATCCAACTATAACAAACTTAAAACCTATTTAATTTTCTTGAACTGAAAAATATTTGTTATTAATAGTTATGACCGTTTTTTATTTATTTACCTAATTATGGTATTGAAATTTTTTTTTCCTGTGAACGTTGTTTATCTTCTTCTATATATTAGAGTAAAGAGAAGTCTTGAAGATAGATATAAAAAATACAGTCTTTTTATCTGCTCTTCCAGTCTGATCAAAATAGTATTATAACTGTTTTTGGAGCTTTTTTGTTTTTGTGTTTGAATCAAGAAAGCTACAATTGTTAAATTCTAGAGATGATTTCGGTTGGAACCTGTGAGTATCAATAACCTACTAAGGGGCCGAAATATTCCTTAAACACGGTGATATCTCACGTTTTAACTAATCAGATAAGTCGTTTTAATTTTATTTTCCTATTTTATTTAGTTCTGAATAACTTGGTGATTAAATTTACTTCTAGTTAATTAAGTATAGCAACAAATATATATATATATATATATATATGGGAAAATGGGATATAAAATTATTGTAGATAAATATTTGCTGTAGACAAATAAAAATCATTTCACACATCAAACTAAGGTGTTGTTTTTTTAATAACTAAACTATTATTAATTATAGCACAAAATCAACGTGGAACACCTGGAAACACTTTGGAAATTGTTTTTCCTTAGCTTTATCTTGATCAGTAATTATAGCAACTGGTGCCTTATCAAACATACACCAACGGAATTGCTCGAACAACCATATAAATGTTGTCTGTCTCATCCTCTAACAATGCAAAATTCTCTCGAGATTTCTTTTTGATTGATTTTGCGGAGCCTTTTCTTTTGGCTTTCTCTTTCTAGATTGTTTAAAAATCAAATATTTAGAAAGCCCTGAAAAACCCAGTTCAAAATTTTGAATATCAATGAATTAATTGAAGACAAATGGGTTTAAGTAGATATGAACGAATTATTATCTGTAAAATTATTAGGCTCAGTTTTGCTTGCCCAAATATTTTTTGAGTTCATATTTGCTTTGTTTGTTCTTATTTGGAAACATGCAGAGTTTTTAGGTTTTGTAGAGGTTAATGGAATGTTTTTCATCTTTTTGGAAACTTGGGGATAGTTTCATTTATAGTTTTTCAACTTGTGGTTAACGCATTTTATGGTCCTTCAATTTTAATTTGTAACGATAAAATTCCTGAATTTTAATTTTCAAAATATAAAAGTTCTTTTCAGAAAATAAACTTGGGGATAGTTTCATTTATAGTCTCTCAACTTGTGGTTAACGCATTTTATGGTCCTTCAACTTTAATTTGTAACGATAAAATTCCTGAACTTTAATTTTCAAAACATAAAAGTCCTTTTCAGAAAATAAACTTGGGAATAGTTTCATTCATAGTCCCTTAACTTGTGGTTAACGCACTTTATGGTCCTTCAACTTTAATTTATAAGGAAAAAATCTTTGAACTTTAATTTTCAAAACATAAAAGTCTTTTTTCAGAAAATAAACTTGGGGATAGTTTCATTCATAGTCTCTCAACTTGTGGTTAACGCACTTTATGGTCGTTCAACTTTAATTTGTAACGATAAAATCCCTGAACTTTAATTTTCAAAACATAAAAGTCATTTTCATAAAATAAACTAATATTTAATTATATTTTGGTCCCTGATTTTCAAAATACTGTTTATTTAGGTCCAAAATTTATTTTAATTGCTAGTTTATAGATGAAATTTTTAGAGAGAATTCATTAATCCCTAAAAGAGTGTATAACAGTATAAAATACTTTTCTATTACAGACAGAAGAAATCATCCCTTGATACAATGGGAATATTCTTGGGTTTGTGGAAGAATTAAGCATAGGGACGAACTAATTAGAATTGATTCTATTTATAAAAATGCTCTCTTAGAAAATAATATTGCCCATGAATATTGTGGTGTATCAGATATAATTGAATTTCTAGAAGAACAGTATCATGTATTTGGTCAATTAGTCATTTTAGATCAAGATACTCATTTGGTGACTTCTAGAACTTCTAGTTGGAGTGATAATCTTAAAAATTATTATTTAATTTAGAAAAGATTACACTTCAGAAAAATTGACTTTTTTCTTACTCTTTGGGAAAATTTTCTAGGTCTGGACAGTTGGATAACATTTTTAGAAAGTCGAGAAAGAATTGAAAATACACCTAGTAATTCTAGATAAAGATGGGAAAGGAAGATAGAGAAGAAAGTGTCAGCCTTAATTCTTCAGGATTGACTTCATTTTAAAATATTCATAATGAAGTGAGCCTTCTCCTTAAGCAGTTGTATGCAAAAGGAAACATAGGCGATTCACCAGAACAAAAAAATGCTTTAGCCAAAGAAGTAGGAAAATTGGTGAATGAGAGACTTGATGCAATTGAGCGAGAAAGAGCATTAAAAAAATCTATTGGAACCTCTAAACCTCTTTCTGAAAAATAAATTTTGCAATTAAGGAAAGATAAAATAGTTTCTTATATTGCTGACCCTGACATTAGAGCTGCTAATCAAGAAAGTAGCAAAATAGCTGAAGACCTTAGAAAATCTCTAGGTATGGTAGAAGAAACTCTTTTACATTTAGATGATAGAACATTTAATGAGCTTCTTGCTATAAAAAGGGCAGAATATAAACCAAATTATTCCCATAGAACAAAACCAGAATTTTAGCCAAGGAATAATCCATTAAGGTCAGTTATCACCCCAACAGCTTTTCTAAATCTAGATTGTGAAAAGCATGCTTCTGAAAGAATAGATGAGTGGATTACCATAATCAGGTTTACAACCAGAGCAGGTAGCTACTCAACTGAGGCCACCTATGAACTTTGCAAAGCCACCATGGTTGGCAATGCACAAAAATTTTGAGATCAGCTAGTAGTTCAAACCTCTATTAAAGATGAAATTAGAAAGGCAGTTCTTATAGATGAGGTTCTAGCTATCATCGTAGATGCCCTGAAAAGAGAATTTTGTGGGTTCTCAATATCAACTGAGTCATTAGAAAGAGAACAGTCCTTAATGGCGTTGATGAAACTACAGATATGTGACATGTGTTATTTTGATAATTATGCATGTAAATTCTATAAGTATTATTATAATCTTGATCTTCATGCTCAAAATTACATGTCAATATTATTTTTTGCTAAACTCACAGAACCATGGCCAGAGGTAGCAAAAAATGCCTATCAACTCCTCCTAAATGAAGAAAAAGTGGTAGATGGATTAGGAGGTAAGATACTGACAGTTAGGTATGCCTTGAGAAAGGCATGTACTGAACTTCAAGTAAGACAAAATGTAAAACGTCTTCCTTATTTGAACAAAAGTTGTTGCTCTTAGATTGAATATGTTCCTGGTAGGTACGGGTGTACTACAATAAATGAAAAAGGAATAGGAAAAAGATCTGAGGCAGGATGTTCTTCTTGTGATACCAAAAGGAAAAAATTTAAAAGATATAGAAAAAGAAGAATATTGAAAAATGATAGAAACAACAAAAAGAGGTTTAATAAACCTTATAGGTTTATTAGAAGAAGATCCAACCTTAGGGATAAAGACAGGATAGATGCCTTTAAGAAAAAATATAGTAGAGCCCTTAAGTTCCCGCAAGGGAAACCTCTTAGCAGCTGTTCTTGTTGTTGGATTTCTGGATCGAAGGATCACAAAGCAAATGCATGTCCACAGAAGAACAAGCGAAAAGAAAATCTTAGAAGAATTTTCTTCGAATATGAGAATCTTGTCTATGAACCAATAGAAGAAGATGAATATTCTAACATAGATTCTGAAATAGATTATGTTTATGAAGTAGTTTCTGAATCTGAAACTGATATAGATAAATCTGATTTTTAGACAGCCCAGCTATTCATGATGAATATGGAAGAAGGACCCATAGATGAAGAAATGATCCCTTTAGATACTTCTCTGGTACAAGAAGAATCTTTTCAGTACGATGATCCATCCTAAAGTTGTCTACAATGGAAACTCCCAAAGATAGATATCAATACTATTTACAACAAATCTAAATTCAGTTTTAGGTCAATAGTAGATATCTCCCAATCAGAATCCACGGCTCAGGTTTCTAGTATAGAACTAGAAATGTTGGACATCCCTTTGATTAATTTACCAAAAATAAGAGAATTAGTAACTAAATCAAAGGGAACATATTAATATATTTATATTGGTCTTGTCTAGATAGGACTTATACCGCTGTTCAATTTGCCAGCCGATAATCCTGTGATAGCAGCTGTGCTAGACAAAAGATGAAATTTGTTCCAAGACCAGCTAATCAGGGGTCCAAACCAACCTCACACATGGTCCAATTTGGTTCTAGACTTATCCTAACTATATGATGTCAATAAAGGATAAGTGTTTGGGTAATTCTTTATCACTAAGGATTAAATCTATGAATATGAACAAAATGAATTCCCAGGCTAAATATTTAGCATATCACACTAGGATAATTTTTAGACTAATAAATACAACCAATCCTGGAGTGAGGAATATCTCTAAAATAACAGAGTTATTCAATGAAGGTTCAAATAACTATAAGCAGTTCCATAAAAAAGAAATTAATCCTTTAGAGTTATCCTGGCCTAGGAGTTGGGTTCTCCAAGAACCAGCAGAGACATCACGATCAATAGGTTCCTCTCAAATCACACAAAGAGGTAGAAATTTCATCTTAAACCTAGAAGAGCCTATGAGAAATCTTAGGATTTCTAATCCTCCTAGAAGATCATATCATGTTCCTCGATTACCTAGAAGTAATTCCACTTCAACAATAATAAGAGAAGAAGTTCCTAAGACAGCAGTCCAGGAAGAAGATACACCATCATCTTCAGATGGTAGAACCATAGTAGGATATAGAACTATAAGCTTACCTGTATATGAAGATGAAGAAATTAGGGAAAATGCAAGAATGATTAAGCATCTAACATTAATCCCTGAGGTTGTAAAAGAAATACAAAAAATTTCTCAACAACGGTCGATTCCTTTCGAGGATGTTTGGACGATGGTATGTCCTGATACCATGGCATCATCAAATATATTCAGTACAGAAGAATCAGGTTTGAGTACATATATCTCTTTAACATTTAAATTTTCTGGTTATTATGATTACTCTTTGGATGCGATAGTTGACACAGGTACAATAATCACTAGTGCTAGACCCAATGCACTCCCTGATGAATGGTGAAAACCATTGTCCCAGCCAATAATACTATGTATAGCAGAAGGAGAAGTGAACTTGGCAACACAATTTACAAAATAAGTTCCTGTTATCATAAATTGACAAAAGTTTACTATTGATAAAGTCCTGGCATTCCCTGATCTTGACACAGATATCATTTTAGGAGATGCTTTCCTAAAAGGGCAAAAAGAAAATAGACCTTTTGTGCAGGATGACAATTACATCTCAATTGGAGGTGTAAAAATCACATCTCTGTCAAATCCTAAAAATAAATTAAAATTTGATTTTTATCTTGTTAAAATATTAGAGTTGTGTGGATCTATGCCATGTAAACAAGCATTCAGAATGCAAGCCCAGCGTGGTGAAAATTGGCTAGATTGTTTATTTGATAAAAAAAATCATAGGATACCTTTTGGTACGAAGAGTTGTATTTTAAAGCACAAGGTATGATAGAAAAACCTATTACACATCCCTAGCTGAAAGGAACTAAGTGAGAAAAGTTTCTTGTAAAATTATCAGATAATTTTAGTGAAGATCCGCTAAAGTTATGGGTGCTAAATAGCATAGCTGCTACACTAGACCTGAAAGATCCCAGCACTATCATCAGAACTAGAAATATAACCTATACAAATGAGATGATAGAGGAATTTGACAAACAGATTCCTAAATTGCTCGAAAAAAGTTTGATTAGGGATAGTAATAGTTCACATTCTAGTCCAGCCTTTATGGTAATAAACCATGCAGAACAAACGTGGGGAAAAGCACGAATGGTTATAGACTATCGTCAGATAAATAAAGCAACAAAAGATGATAGTTATAAAATCCCTACAGCGAGTGATGTCATAGATAGGGTAAGTTTCAAACAACCTTCTATCTTTTCTAAATTTGATCTAAAAAGTAGTTATTGGCAGGTAAAGATGGAAGAAGAATCTGTAGCCCTAACAGCCTTCAATGCACCTCAAGGAATGTATGAATGGTTGGTAATGCCATTCGGCTTGAAAAATGCTCCAGGCGTGTTTCAACGCAAAATGGACAATGCCTTCAAAGCATTGAAAGAATTTTGTATGGTCTATATAGATGATGTGTTAGTTTTTAGTAACAATGAAAAAGAATACATGAGTGACCTTGAACAAGTGACTGATATCTTTAAATATGAAGGTAATTTTATCTGAAAGAAAGATAGAATGGTTTAAGGAAAAAATAAATTTTTTAGGAATGGAAATTAAAAAAGGAAAAATTAGGCTATAGAGTCACATTTCTAAAAAACTTATTAATTTTCCTAACGAACTAGAAGATAGGAAACAAGTATAAAAATTTTGTGGATTTGCAAACTATGCTAGAAAGTTCGTTAAAAACCTTTCCAAAGACCTAGGAAGAATATCAAAGAAAATATCTGATAAAGTTCCTTGGTTTTGGGATAATAAGGACACTCAGTCTATCATCCAAATAAAAGATAAAATGAAAAATTTGCCTTATCTTAATTTACCATCAGATGAAGATGAGTTAGTCCTAGAGACAGATGCTTCAGAAAAATTTTGGGGAGCAGTATTAAAAATCAAAGGTAGAAAACCATAAAAAATCTGTAAGTATTGGTATGGAACCTTTAAAGGATCTGAAATTAATTATCCAATCCATGAAAAGGAAGTCTTAGCGGTTAAAAATGGTATAAAAGCCTTTTACATCTTCCTGGCTCCTAAGAGGTTCGTAATTAGAACAGATTCAACCTATGTAAGAGGATTTATGAATTTGAATCTTAAAGAGGCTAGGCAAACTAGAATTTTAAGATTGCAAGAATGGTTTAACTATTACATGTTTGATATTGAATATATTCCTTCTGATAAAAATGTAATAGCTGATTCTCTTTCTTGTGAATTATCTAATTTTACAAATGGATCCTATTGCAAAAAATAAGCTATGTTGGATATGTAAAAGGGAGGGTCACACTCGAAAGTAATGCACAAAGAAAGTTGAAAAAGGGAAAAAAGGTCCCAAGAGCGATAGCTTTGGTTCTTCAAGAACGAAAAGAAAAACTGTAGCATCAAAAGATGTTATGTGTTGGATATGTAAATCTGAAGGACATATCTCTACAGAGTGTTCTAAGAAGAAGCCAGCGAGTTCAAAAGAACTGGTTAGCCTAAAAAGGGTTAACGAAAAGCCCAAGGATAAATCCTTGATTCAAAAGAACAAAGAGAAAAATCCTCTAACGCCAAAACCGCAAGTCCCTAAAGATTTTTAAGAAAAAAAGCCAAAAAGCTAGGCTTTACTCCTGAACAAGTAAAAAGATTCAGAGATGAACTTCATTAAAAGGATGAATGTGAAAAGGCCGCTATGGGAAGGCCGCAATGCCTAACTCCTTCACAGGAGGGTAGCCATGATGGCTCACAGAAGGCTAGTGGAAATGCCGGTGAACTTTCAATGGTTTTAAACCAAAAGGCCAGTGGAAGTGCCAAGGAATCTAGAGTTCTAAACTAAGAGGCTTCTGAAAGTACTAATGAATATTTAAAAGTTTCAAATCAAACTCCTTTATAGGAGGAGAGTTGTAAAAACTCTGGTGATCTGCTAGATCACAAACACAAGGCTAGTGGAAAGGTCAGTGAATCTTCACAGATTCCAAACCAAACTCGTAAAGAGGATAAAGCTGAAAAAAGCTTTGAGAATGAGAATCCTGATTGTGATGATTTAAATTGGGAAATTATTTTTGGAACAACTGAATTCAAAAAACAGAAAATCCAACAATCTCCTAAGGAAGTCACAATGAAAGAATCTGAAAATGAATCTGATAACATTCATGAAGAATTCATGAAGATCATGAGGGTAGACAACCCTGAGGTGTCAAACTCCTGCAAGGATGAAAATGCCTGGTACTTCATAAAGTATGACTATAGTCTTTCAAAAGACGGATCTATGTTGTGTTCTGGATTGCATGGAGGATTAGCCAAAAGAAACTTCAAGCAACTACAAACTTTGCAAATGAAGTTATTTCATATATTTCTTATTTAGAAAAACAACTTGAAATCCGCAAAAAGGATGAAGAAGATTTCCTTTAGTTAGTAATGGAAAGGAATAGACTTCTTGATAAAATGAGTTCATACATTTTGCCAGAAGTGGCCTATACTAGAAAAATTAAGAAAATGGACTCGATAGATCATTCTCTCAAAGAGTGCTTTATGTTACACCCATACATCCATTGGCAAGGATATGGAGGTCTAAATTTGAGAATTCCCTCAAAAATGGTGAAAGATAGTCTACGTTACACAAACGCAAGGCTGACAAAAATTATCGAGATTAATAGAATCGATAAAGATCTGTATAAATCACTTCCAAATATTATGCAGAAATCCTTAAAATTCTTGAGTTTAGATTCAAGAATAATTACCAGTTATATTATTAGCACAACTATGGATTGTGATGAGGATGGAACTGTTCGTTATCCTTGTCAAATTTGGGATCTTTATCCTGTTATGGCTAAAGAATTTGTTGAGCCACAAAAGGTTAATAATCAGAACTTAAATTTTTATTTTACCATGTATAAAGAAAATAAGATTATTACCCAAGCTATGAGAATTGAAAAGTTCAAAGCTAGCCTGGAGAAGGCAATCTATGCAAGTAATTATGTCCTTCTCGGAGATGGTAAAATATTTGTTATAATCTGGTCCCAATATACTCCCATTACAAGAGTATTGTCCATGATCAAGGGACGAGAAGAAGCACAAAATTTTTTTCTAAGACTAGTGGATTTAGATCCAAGTCTGGATTTCCAACCTGAAACCATGAAGGTCTGAAAGAAGGTTGCTCAGTTTAAAGAGCAACGTGTTGCAGAAGAAATGGCTATGGGTTATGCAGAACTAAGAGAAACCATGGATGCCTCAATCAGTAACTCACAGATGGCGTGACAAAAAATGTCATCCATGACGTCAACCTCAACATGATAATTGAGGAATTATTTTTCAGAAGTAGTTGCAAATATTAAAGCACTACAGACCAAAGTAGCTTTAAAATTTATGGTCTCAATGAAAAGAACTTATCTCCAGATAAAGACTGACTTCTTAGCTGTAAAATTAAAGCAGTCTTTGTCTTTATTTAATTATTGTAATGAATACAGATGGAAAATAGTACTAGAGGCACCGACTGTCCATTTAGTTTTAAAATATAGTAAAGCTGACATACTATTCCAGCTACCTATCTTAATTATTGTACTATTTTCTTTTGAGCTGGCAAACAGTAATACAGACACCAGCTTAGTTTGTAAAAAGTCTGTATATACCTCTTCAGCTTATTGAAAGAGGAAGTGAAATTAAATACAGAGTTTATTGAAGAACAATCTTTGTCAAGTCTTTATCTGTATAATAATTTTGCTTATATATACCTTTCATCCTTCAATACGGTATGATATCCAGGAGTGTTGCAGTAAGACCTAATAAAAAAAGGGCAGTAAGTCATATCCTCCATATATCTCTGAAGATATTGATAGTGACCAGCTTGGAAGGAGGGCTAAAGCTGTTGCGGAAGCTTAGTGGACCCGGTCTATAAAGATATATATTTTATACATATTTTAATTTTATAATTAAAACGTTTATGTCTTCCACCCGATTTGCTAATAACAATTGGCTTAGAGGTCTAGCTTTAACTCAAGTTAGGAGGGAAGAATTGAATGCCGGTCTTAGACTGCAAGATTCTTTCTTTGTATTATATGAACAAAAAAAAGAGAATTACCTGTTGTTATAGAAAGGATTGAAAGACTTGAAAAGCCTAATAGAAAAGATTTTGAACTTAAAAATTTTCTAGACCAAGAACTTGAATTTAATAATTTTCATTATTTAGAAAGGCTTGGTGCTTTTGCACAATTATTGGATGACCAGTAATTTTTCGGGTTGCTCTTATCCTGATTGTCATCACCTAGATCACGGTATAGGCAAGGATCCAGTAATAGGATTATTAAATTTTATTATAGATCTTTTAGACTATCTAAATAATTCTATAGATAAATTGTTCAAAAATTTAGAAGAGTTGACTCTTAGACAGAGTAAATTTGAGGATTTTTTCCCTTAAAAATAAAGGCTTTTTAAGACTTGTTGCTAGCTCTTGTTATCACAACGAGTATAAAAAGCTGAAAGAAATCAGAAATAAAATAAAAACCCTTTAAAGATCTTTAGGAGTAGCTCTCTGTAATTTTCCTCTTAACAGATTGATTAGAGAGAGGGCAGACTCACTTGAATGGTATCAGAGTCTAAAAAGAAGGGGTCTTGAATTTTTTTGAAAGAAGAATAGGACTTTGGGGGGTTAAAATAGAAATAACAATAGTTTTGGGCGGATAAGGACTGCCAGTGAAACTAAGTTAAAAGTTTAAAGATTTTTGTGTTACGTTTTAAAGATCAAGGACGACAATGTGCATTAGTTAATATTTCAGAGATTACCAGTGAAATGATCCCGGAAACTTGCTTAATATGTTTAAGGTGGAGAGATGGCCTTCTTTAGTGGAGGGGCACGTGTAATAATTTTGTGCCATACTTAATAATAGTTTAATTATTAAAGAAATGGTAAATTATTATTTCTCCTCTAAAATGATCCAATATATTAAATTTCTTTCGATTTTTTAAAAATATATTAATTCTTTCTGATGAATATCATATTATATTAGTACACCGTTATGTCTAATTTTGCCGTTAATCAATTTTAAAATAGTTAACAAGAACTATAAAAAAATAGAAATGTCCTTATTTTTTATTTTAATTAATTATATTCTATTTTTGCTTTAAAAAATATTTTTTAGAGTTAAAAAATTTATTTTCATATTTTTTAGCAAATTTAAAAATAAAAAATAAATAAAAAATATTTTTTATTTTAAAAAAAAATTAAGAAGAAATTAAATTATTTCTTCTTAAATTTTTTAATACAAATAAAAAATTTATTTTCATATTTTTAACAAATTTAAAAATAAAAAGAAATTTTTTTTTAAAAAAAAATATATTTTTTTTATTTTTTATTTTTATTTTCAAATTTTTTTTTTTTAAAATAAAATAAAAAATATATTTATTTATTTTATTTTCAAAGTTGTCAAAAAATATAAAAATATATTTTTTAACCTAATTTTTTTTTTAAAAACAAAAATAGAATATAATTAATTAAAAATAAAAAGTAATGATATTTATATCTTTTAACTGTATTTATTAACTATTTTAGAGTTGATTAACAGTAAAATTGAACGAAAAAATTTAATAGTATATTGTGATATTTATCAGGAAAGTTAATATATTTTTAAAAAGTTAGGAAAAATTAGTATATTGGATCATTTTATAAAGAAAAATCATAATTAACCCTTAAAAAAATAACACTTTAATTTGATATGTAAAACGGTGTAGTTTTTATTTATCTGCAATAAATATTTCTCTACAACAACTTTAGATCTCATTTTCCATATATATATATATATACACACACACACTTAGTTGTACATTTATTTTATTTAAGTTAGAGCATTTTCAATAAGTTTTTCTTTTATATTCCTTACATTTTTTATAATAAAGAGTAAATATAAAAAATGAAAATTTAATAAAAAATTTTATTATTTAAATATAAAATAGAGAATATATTTAATTTTTATAATGCCTCCAAAAAGACCTGCGAAATATTCATCTTCTAGTTTCCTAATCTGCTAGATCTATAGCAGGTAGCACATCAATGAATACAAAGTCTATTGTCAAGAGTAAGCACCAAACATGTATGAATTTCCTTTTAAAAAGTACCCTTTTCTGTACCGGTTTCGAAAGAGTGAAGAAAAAAGGAATGTTTTATAGAGTTAATTTTACTTTTTATTTTAAATTTAATTGATAAATTTTATAATTTTTTATACATGTCATGTATTAATTCTCTCATCTATTTAATTAAAAATTCTATTAGACTTAAAAAAATTATATTTTTTATATTAAAAAATTTATATTTTTATATTTAAAAATTAATTAAAATACTCTTTATTTATATAAAAAATATTCTTTAAAATAAAAAGCATCATTAAAAATGCTCTTAATATAAATAAATTTAACTTTGATTCAAATTTACATTTGAGATTTGATAATTCATATAAATTTAGTTAATTGTGCATTATATTCATTTAGAGAATATAAATAATAAATGAAAAATTATATTATAAAATTTATGTTTTTTATATTAATAGTATTAATTTAATTATTTTTTATTTAATTTTGATTAGATTTTAATTCGATTTTGGTTGAACTTCTAATTTGTGATCTCTATTTTTATTGATTCCAAAACTGAAGTCAAGTTTGAAAATATTATTTTGATGTGAACATTCGTAATAGCTTACTAATTACAGATAATTAGTAGCCCAATAACTCTTAGATGATAAATCTTAATGTTTAGTAAAAATTTAGTAATTATTGTTATAAAGATATATATATATATATATATATATATATATATATATAATAATAATAATAATAATAATAATAATAATAATAATAATTATACTTTAATATTATAATAATTATTAATTATTTTTGAGAAAATATAAGTTTTAATATTGTAATATTTATTGATTATTTTTGAGAAAATATAAGTTTTGAATAATAATTTTTTATAGAGGTAATATGATATGGATGATATAATAAAATATAATATCAATTATTAGTGGATGTAAAAAAAAAAAAAACTTTATTTTAAAGTTTTTGAAATTACTAGTTGTTGGGATATCTATGTTAATTTTTTGAATTTATCAAATAGGTAGAAGTAGCTTCTACGTGCTAAAAAATTATCAATTAATTGTCAACAGATAAATCAAACGCTCATTTAAGTGACTCCAAAATCTCAATTTTCTAAATAATATAACTTTTCAACATCTTAAAAAAAAAAGAGAGAATCTAATTAGTTACAGATTTAGAATTTAAATTTTTAGAAGGACTAAAAATTTAGTTTGAAAAATATTTTATTAAAATAGTGTTAAATATATTTTTTAAACAATTTATTATTGAATTTATGCAATTCATAAATATGTAATATTAAAAATAAAATTATACATATATCTTCATAAAGTAATATATATATATATACATCTAGTGATGTTTTTTTTTTCCTTATCGGATGAGTTTCAGACCCTGAGGCCATCCATTAGTAAGGACAAGGAGTGTCAGACACTAGGCCTAGGTGCGGTAGATATTGGACCTAGATTGATAGGATGTTCAGTGAAAAAGGTGTGCGAGCTTGTTGTGAGTAATGAGAGGTAGTAGACCTCGTGAGTATAGATGAGTTGCGTTGAAGATGAATGATCTTTATTGCTAGAAGATGTTGGATCTTCATCACTGAAAGGTGTTGAACCTTATTGATGGAAATGTTGGAGTTAGATTTCTAATTGATGAAGGATCTAAGCATGCATGACAAAGATATAAATTAAAGAACCTCTTTTTTGCTCTCTCTCCTCTTCGATCTCTACTACCTCATCTTCTTTGCCCATCCCTTATTATTATTATTATTTTTTATTTTTTTTTGACAAAATCAAGGATGTTTTGAGATTCACCTAAAGAGATTGTAACACCCATGATCTTTGAACCTAGTTTTATTCTTTTAGGCTAATGGCATCAAGTTTTATGTGCATATACATATATGTTCTTATACATTTATTTAAGTGATTTTTTTTTTTGGTATGCATGTTAAATGAGTTAGACTAGGCTTTAGATATATGATAGTTAAGATTGATTGAATTCAAGTTCTAAATATGTTAGTGAAATTTTATGCACTATATGTATTTATTATGAATATTAAGGCATGAATTGACAAATTTTCTAAGTGTATGATGTGAATCCTCACTTGTGGGAGGTATATGAACCTTAGAGGAACCTAGATTCTTTTATCTTATTTGTTTGATGACTTAGCAATTTGATTAGAGTCCTACATATATGAGTTAAGTGGTAAAATCCTTTGAGGAGAAGGCTTTTTTGATGGTAATGGATGAACTACCAGAAACGTCTGCGAATTATCTCTATATCTAAAGTGTCAAAAATTTAGCCTTTACACAAAATAGGCGTGAAACTTTAAACAACACTTGTTACATTTTGGTAACGGGCGTTAAAATTACAGAACTCGCGCTATTTTGCTTTCTGTTTAAATTCACTAAAATTTGAAATAAGAAGTAATTGGCATGAACCTTATATAAAGTTCATGAATCCCTTACGGAGCCCAAAAACTAAACTACAGGTAAAGACGTGAATCACTTAGTAATACCCGTAATCCATTGATAACTATAAAAATTCCGCTTTTTTCTTCATTCTAGGACCAATTGCCATTTCTAAATTTCTCCTATGTTCTTCTTCATTTCTCAAGCCTTTCAACCCTAATAAATATACTTTATCATTCTATCTCAAAAGAACATGAATGTAATACCCTATAAATTTCTAACTCACATGCATATTTTAATTCTCAGTATATGGTTCATTAGTCTTGAAATGATGGAAAATAATTTTAGAGATACAGTTAGAAAGCGAACTTGTTACTTTTCCTGAAAGCGGCGGTGTTGGGAACACTGCCGAGAAATTAGTAGTCCAGTCAACAGAAGAATTTCTGAAGTTGACCTGGGGATAAAAGATCACCATAATTTATGTGTAATTTTGGTAAAAAGAAAGAAGTGAAAATCATTTAGGAACACTGAAAAAGTAACCAATGGCAAAATTATAAATATAAGGAAGTTTAAGGTGAATAGTGGGAATTGATCGGTCGGGGTTACAGAATGATTCCAAAACCATTTTTATAAATAAGTATAAATTAAAATAAGTTTATTTACTCCCCACTTTGAAATCCAATTCCAATCAGAATTGATAGAATAAATTACAGAAGATTTTGGATCAAAGTGTGATATATGAAAGTTTGAGGATTAAGTTATAAATTGCCAAATTGACTTTTAATGTATATACAACACTTAGAATATTTCCATAATCTTCTTCTTCTCTATTGTTTGAGCCAAACCATCTTTCCATTCCTTCTTCTTCAATTTCTTCTTCATTTCATGCAAATTTCTTAAGATTAATTGATAGAAAAGTTGAGTTTGAGTAGTGTTTCATCATTTGCCATCATCAATTTGTAGGAAGGAACAAAAGAATTCAAGGAAAGAACTCCTTCTCCATTTTGACCACTTCACCCTTTATTGGTAAGAAGTTGTTTTGTTTGATTTTATTGATTATTTAGATGTTATTTAGGTTGAATTTGATGAGTTTGTAGTTAATTTGCATCAATTGATGCAAATTTATAGAATCAATTGATGCAAATTTATAGAAATGCCTAAATTGTATAGTTATATTGAAGTTGTAGGAAAGGATTTGATGATTTAGTGTTTGAATTTGTTAATTGATGTTAGAATAGGTTGATTGGATGTAAATAGGTGATTAATTGATGGTTTATTTAATATAGAATTGAAGTTTTGACAAGATTACCATATATAGCCCATTTGGTGATTTTTGGTGGAATTGGCTTGTTCAAAGTGATTTGAAGCATTAGGTGAGTCTATTTTGCATCAAATATCATGCTTAATTGATTGAATTAATGATTGGAAACCCTTGGTAAAACCCCACCTTTGACCGAACTATGTGTTACTATTCACACCCTTTGATTTCTTTGATTTTTGCCTTGAATTCCCATGCCAATTCAATCCATTTTAATGTTGTTTAATTGTGTTTCTTTGATGCCTATACCATTGTTGATAATGTAGCTTGATGTTGGTTGAATTGGGCAAGTCAATGTTGCACCTAAACCTAACTTATTGGTTTGCCATGGTATGCCCACCATGTGTTTGATGAAATGCCTAGTTCATTTGCCTTTGGCCTATTGGTTTGTATTCCATAGGCCTACCATTTGAATGCCATTATCGCCAGCGACGTTGGCATGCCAATTGGCCTACCGATTTTCGTCACCAAACCAACCTTTGTTCCATATCTTTGTTGTTTACCATAACCTTTATCCTTTCTTATATATTGCATTCTGCTATGCCTTTGATTCAAATACTACTTGATTAAAATGATATTGATTATATTGACAGTAATGATACCATTCTTGCATAATGGTGTCTATTGACATGTTACTCATTTATATTGACCTAAATGTGATTTGATAGAGCTGCCTCACTCACAGGATAGTAGGTACATACTGTCAGCAATGTGCACATTGATATTGATGCCCTAGCTGGGAAGGGTTATTGGTCCCGGCCATAGAATCTAATCAGTCTTATGCCTACTTGATATGTGATCGACTGTGTGATTACACATAGTCTACGTGTTTTAGGGCCCTATATCTGTCTTACCATATGATTCCATGACTTTAATATGACCATTGATGTTACTATTGATTCTTGATACTGATCCTATAAACCTACATGATTGATACTGCTCCACTGTTCCTTTATCACATATATATATATATTGTTGTCCTGTCCTATTTTGACTTGTGATGCATATAGATTCACTGAGTATCATCTATACTCACCTTTTCATTGTTTAACAATTTCAGGAGAGGAGTAGGCTGCAGAATCCCGACGTCTATCATTCAGTGGATTTCTACTACAGTCATTGATTTATATTTTATGTATTTATGTATTTTGGTGTTCATTATCTAGCTGCTCCATAGGGTATGTATGGGTTAGCTAGGAAATGAACATGTATATATGTTATGATGATATTATGAGATATGTGATGATGATATTATATTATATGTGGATTGATACAACCATATGCAGTAAATTATAGAATGAACTACATAATAACAGAATGAATGGTAACTAACTAAAATGGATAATATATTGTGGTTTATAGATTGTGCATGTCATACTAGGTTCTACGGGTGCCGGTCGCCATTTGCATCTCCCGTGCCCTAGGATCGTCGCGATCTGGAAACGGGTCGTGACAATGAAAGTGTAACACCCTCAAATTTCATCCACAAGACCTTAAATATATATTATTTAAGTATAAATAAAGTTGATTTAGACATTAGAATATCATACTTGTGCGATTTGACAAATCGCTAAAAATCGACTCTGTAGATAGGTAAGCACGTCGACGTTTCGATTAACGAACGAGTTCAGAATTTTGAATTTTTAATATCACCATTAGACTCATAAGCTGGAGAAATATAGGAAATATTGTTTCAAAATTGAAATGAGACAAAAAGATAAATAATTAAAAATTTTGAATTCAAAATGTGAATACGAGAATTGTCAGGGGGGAAAATTGAATTAGCTGAAAGTTAATTAATATAAATAGCCATCTAATTCTTCAAAAATCAGAAAATTCTCCTCCTTCCTCCATTGTTATAGATGAAACTCTCATTCACCTCAAACTCCACCAATTTCTTCCAAACTTCAAGCAAATTCGATTAAACTAGTTTCCATCGAAAATTTCAAGAAATTCAAACTAAAAATTGAAGGAAACACTAACCTAAATTTCAGTCACTTGAGGTGAGGATGATGTTTTCTTCATTCTTTTAATTCATTTAAGATATATAAAATTATTAGAAGCATGATTAGATCGATAGATTTTAAGATTGGATGGAAATTGGAGAAAACCTAAAATTAGGTTTATGTTTAAATTGGATTTTCTGTATAGGTTTTTATAATTCTAATTAATATTTAAATATGTTAGTTAGCATCAATTTAAGGCTAAATATGTGGTAAAATTGATTGTAGAATCGAAGAAAATCGAAGAACACTGCTTTTGCCTGTTATAGGCAAATATGCGTTTTATCGCGTGAACGATCGAACCGTCAGTTCTAGTGAGTCGTATATATGTTACTATACATATTTAAACCTTAATTTGATTAATTTGAAATGAATATGAAACCTGCATCCTTTTGATATTTTCCATTCCTTTGAATTTTTCTTGAATTCAAGCTCTGATAATGTTATTTATTGATGTATATAAACCTGTTTGAGAATGCTTTTGTATTTGTTGCCATTGGGGCTTGAATTGTGAACTTTAGCTTTTGATCAATATGATCCAAAAATATATTTAATTGGTCCTATAGTGGTGCACATCAAGTGCTTGACGAAATGAACTTTGTTAATTTCCTTAAGAAATCAATTGTTACCAAATTTGCTAAAATGGGTGACTTTCTTTGTCACTAGTGTATGTGTCTTCTTGATATATTTTGAACTTGTATCCTAAATGAATTTTGTGGAATTTTTCCTATACTATAATGTTCATTTGTTAAGGATAATGATCCTATATGTGTTTACTTGCCTAAACAACTTAATTGAACTAGAGTTATAGTAACTAAACCTTATTAATTTTCTTGCCTATTTGATATTTTATTTGTTATCTTTAGCCTATTCTAATATTTGTATGATAAAGCTACCTTACTGATGGGGTAGTGGGTAAATACCATCAGCATTGTGCACAATGAAATTCCAGTGATACCCTAGCTGGGAAGGGTTATGGTCCTAGCCATAGGGTCTGATCCACCTTATGCTATTTATATGTTATATTCAAAATGATATGCATTTCATGGCGCAATATCTATTATATATACATGGTTATTATTTCTCCCAGTGCTTATACATCTATATTTGATGTATATAAATCATTTCTCTTGATTTGGTCTTTTGGTGTGCTATCCATGAGCCAATTATTAATACTTTTGATTTGTTGTTTCTTACCTAGCTTAATGTGTGATAATATATAAATTGACTCACTGAGTATGACAATACTCACCCTTTTAGTGGTTTTATCTTTTCAGGTCAGGAGTAGAGTTGGTCTAAGATTTCTTCATCAGTGAATCTAGTTGTGTTATAATAATGTAATTATTGAACTTGTATATATTTATTGTGTATATTTTAGATGCTCTATAGATATGTATATTATTGGGATGACTATATTTAGTATGGTCTATAATATTATTAGTTACTGATATTATATATATATGAGATGTGTTGAGATTAGATATGATCACAGATGATAACATATAGTCTGATTATATGGATATAGATATGTTATAACATGTGATGTTTACATGTTATAGAAGAGTTCTACGAGTGTCGGTAGCCTTATGTTGTTCCTACATCCTAGGACTGTCATGTTCCAAAATTGGGATGTGACAGAGTTGGTATCAGAGCATAGATATACTGATAGAGTATAGACATGTGTCAAAAAGGCATAGGTGAACCATGGACAATAGGAAGTCCAGTTTTTTCATTTGTTGTATTCGTTAAATATGTATTTATTCTACTATAACCATACGTGTTAAATGATTGTGTTTGTCTATTGTAGTGATTAAGATATGTCACATCCCACACTATAGGGCTGTGACGGTCCTAAGGTACTGGAACCGCTAACGCAGCCAATACCACGAAGAACCCCAGTTACAAATCTAATCTATTTATAAAATTTCACTAATATTTTTTTTCAATTCTATAAAATTCTACGGAGAAACGGACAGAGTTTCCCCTAT
>CANXYC010195214.1:0-31427 GCA_948193065.1 Aleurites moluccanus | reverse complement strand
ATAAAATAGGAAATAAAATATAAGCAAAACAGGTTAACCGGGTAACAAAAAAAAAATTAGCTATTGACAATATAAAAAATACTATTTGAAAATCAAGTAAATTTTACTTGACTTTTTCTCAAGTAACTATAGCACGCACCTAAAATTTTTTTAAAAAAATTTTAAGATATCAAAATCCTCCGTACAAAGAGTTATCGTGCACTTTAGTACCGCAGTCGCGTCGAACCCATAAAGATTCTGAAAATTGACCAATCCCAAGAAATTGTGATTTGTGAATGTCTCGACTCTCAGTTTAGCCTTCTTAAGAACCAACAACAAAAATAATAAGTTTTAACCAAATTACTCCAATTTCTTCAATTTTATAAAAGTAAATATGATATTATTTCTCTTTTTTATTAATGACTAAATACACTTTTTTTGTCATTTTTTATGATAAATGTAAATATAGTATTTTTTTTTAACTCTATATTAATGATTAAATTTTTTTATAAGTATTTTCAATGTGATTTTATTTTATTAAATATTCAAGTAGAGGTGCATGATTTGAATTACACTTATGTATAATGAATATTTTATAGAAAATAACATCATTATAAATAAAAAAATATTTATTTGTAAATAAGTTTATAATTTTTTTTAAAAATTATTTATTATACTAAAGTTCTTGAGTTATTTAAATTTGAAAAAAAAAATTAAAAATGGCTATCATGTACAAAAAAGAAAGAGTGAAAAATATAACATAAAATCATGTTAAAATACTTTTATAAGAATTTTTTTTTACTCATTAATATAGAACTAAAAAAATCATATTTATTTTTAACATAAAAGAAAAATGAAAAAAATGATAATTAATCATTAACAGAAAAAAAAAAAACTATAGTACCATGTTTACTTTTATTTATTATAATAGGTTACAGGTTTTTTTTTCTTTTTTTTTTTTTTTAATTTGCAGTATAAAAAATATTTAATTTAGTATAGTACTTAATTCTTAACCCATATCCCAACCGAGAATAATAATTATAATAAAAATAATAATAACAATAATAATAATAAAATTTCTGTTCGATACAGTCAATATGAATCTAAATATTTATTTCGGTTTGGTACTAATTTTCAAATTTTTAACAACTGAATTTTCAGATGAATCCTAAACATTTATTTCAGTTTGATACTAATTTTTAAATTTTTAAGAATTGAATTTTCGGTTTAGTATAATTTTTCAAAATTTTAGTTTAGTTGGATCCTAATTCTTAAAATTTTAAGTATAGAAATTCAGTTTGATTACCTTATTTTAGATATTTGGACCAACCGAGTACAACCCTACTAATTAGTATAGCGTAAAGATCTAATCACGTTGTTGGAAAGAGACTTGCTAAAATAGATACGCCAGTGAAGATGCAAACTACTTGCACCTAGAAAATGCCTCAATGAATATAGTCTCGACTATTGATCAACATTACAGCAACCACCAATTAGGTTTACCCACTAAGGTACAAAAGTGTAGTATAATGGTGCAGCAGTATAAAACATAGAAGAGATGAAATGGCTTCCACAAGAGAACCCTAATTACAAAAGAATCATGGTAATTAATAACATAATCTGCTATGTGAAACTTAACATGATCAATTCAATGGATTGTCATAAAATTCAGAATATGCTTCAAAACCTAATTAGAAGTCTTGAGGATCCAGGCAAATTTATCAAGCGTCTCTAAAGTTAGGCTGGTTAAAGATCAGTCTAATTCTATTACGACAACTATTTGAAATATCATCATTAAAGTTGAACATCTACCCTTATCTTGCTGACTAGAAGGGCATAATGACTTGGACCAAAGACTAATAATGTGCTGCTTAGTATGAACAGAAGAATCTAACAAGTACCTAAGCTAAACACAAGAGGAAGCTCTCAGATAAATGAATAATAGTTCAATTGTCCGTGCATTCATATTATACATATAACTGAAGGCTTTTTAGTTATCAACAGCTTACCTATACTAAATAGTTACATGCTCTCAATTCCTCCTCTTCAATAAGAATGGATCCACATTCCCACTATACAAAGGAAAGCCTTCTTCCCTTGACGAAAAATAACATATAGTTATTAAAATTATCTCTGACAGTCCCTGACTTACAATATTGGCCTTGTTACTGACCAACAGAAAAGAAGAAGAAAGAAGAAGAATAGAGCATATTTACAATTTCATCCTCTCTTTTACAAAAACTTGTAATATGGTTCTTGAGGTTTATAGCATGTACCCTCTTACATTCTTCCATTATTTAAATAAATGTTGTTAATCTTTCAAGTCAGGGTACTACAGAGGTAAATACACCTGTCTCACTTTTAAACTGAAAGAATAGAAGGATAAAAATATATTAAAAAAAAAAAGCCCTTGAAAGTATCGAAGAATCATCGTTTCACACATAGTTCAAACGTTCCTAGCTCTCTATATCTTTTTCTTATCTCAGCACAATAGACTAGTGATATTGTTTGAAAGGGGAGGATAAATGGAAACCACAATGGCACTATAATCCCATGATATTTTTGGTAATCCTGAACTAAACTACAGTCAATTTGGCACTCATCCTTTTCTTAAGTAGATCTTAACATGATGGACCAGTGTTATTGTGTAAATAGCAGGAGAAGAAAGGAAACTGCAATGGCACTATAGTATAATGACATTTTCGTTAATTTTGGACCAAACTCCAGTCATAAAGACACTCATCCTTTTTGGTAATTCTGAGCTGAACTACATTCATACTTTAATCCTGAGACGTCATTTGTAGCTGTGATACTTCAACGATCAACATACTATGCCTATCAACATCAGTTCTTAACTATCAAGTTTTCTTCCCAGATCAACTGAAAGTTTGAAGCTAAAATTTTTTTCAACCCACCAAATATTGCTCCAACTCTCCATTTCAACCCAATTAACATGTAAGGGGCACTAAAAAACACAGATCAGTACTCGGATACGAGGAAAATGACAATTTTGAACATAACTGTGTCGAACATAATGTTCCTGATATATTCAGGCCCAAGCAACATGGTCTTCCAGAGTTCAAACAGATTTCACAGGGTATGTCATATGTGGCTTTTTATTCCATTCTTATAATCATGTGGAAGCAACAAAACCAACATTCTCTTTCAGATATCTCTCCTTGTAAATAAGCACACTGGCATACATTTCAGAGGTTCAAAATTGACCTTGAACAATTGCAGGAATATTCTACTGTGCTATCTAAAGGATAAAAAAAAAAAAAAAAGGCCTCAACACATTTTTTGGTGAAGTGTTCCTGTCTACAGTCTCTAAGAACTTCAATCTACTTGAACAGAATTTCTAGTTCTTTGATTACTTGCTCTTAAAGGTATTAAGATCCAAAAAATAGGAGGAAAAGGAAGGGGGAAAAGGACGGTCTCATTACAATACCCTTCCCCCTTCTCTCTTTTCCTTCTTCTCGGTGATCTTAATAAATGGTTTTTCTCTTTCCTCTTTTCATAATGAAAGAGTCCAGTCACCTAAATAAAATGGCTAGCTCCATAAAATCACCTTCCCAAGAAGGTTTCACATATGTCAACACCCCCAAGAATTTTAAGAACATTAACAAATGCACATAGCAGATGTTGTCCCATTACAGATTGATATGATTGAAAGGGCTTTATTTCCTAAGAAATGCGATACTCTGTTTCATGTGCGACTTAATTCCTCCAAATTCCTTAATTCCTTCAAATTCCATACTTTCTCTCCTACACAATGAAACCTTGTTACAAGGCAATGTGAACTCAGAAGCTACTGTATCAAACCAATTACCTAAAAAATGAACTAAATACAACCAAGGGGGAAATGGTCAAGGAAGGGATGGGTTCATCTCTCAACCAGGAAAAAATAAAGCAACTGTACCAAGGGTAAAATTTAAGGACGGATGGTTCGAATTTTTCAAGGCTCTTCTTTAACTCTATATGTGATGAAAATATCCTTCACCACTTTGTTCTTTTCATGTAAGTGCAGGGTGCAAAAACTCACTCATGTTGCTCACATGTACAAGAAGTGGAAGAGTAAATAGAAAGGCAATTTAAGTTTTATAACCAGCATTACATAATAAACACGAAAGGTACCAAACCAATCCCAATCTGTCCCATAAAATATATCCTAGTCTTTTGTCTCATTTGTCATTCAATGCCAACCTGCAGTTCTAACAGTTGAATACAAGTCCATATACATATTCTACATGGTTCGTGGACTACCTAAAGCATAACATACTTGTATCATAACCCTTTGTAAGCCTATGTGCAAGCTTCCTTCCACTATTATGTGCACCAGTGACAATTATAGCACTAAAAGAAGTATGCTAATAAAGTAATAAAGAAGTTTGCATGATTCAGCTATTCTTATTAGTTGTTCCTTAAGTATCATCTCCTAAAATGTCACATAATTGCACGATATGCACAGAACTCACAGTGTCATAACTTCAATCCCTTTATTAGTTAATTAACACATCCCTCAGGTTAAGTACTCAAATAAGGTAACTTAGTCTTTTCGGGTCCCCAATAAGTGATCTTCAATTAGCCCCTTCGCAAAATATAAGAGCAAGTAAAGACAAGCAAACAGATAGCTCCTCCAGAAGACCTAGACTAGTAGAGGGGTTCTTTACAATAATATGTAATATATCACGTCTTCCATGCATTATTTTGCCTCTTAGATCACTCTCACTGCCGACTTTTGATTAATGCTATCTGCAATTTACTTTGGGAAAATGGAAAAACAGAAAAATACTCACACTAAAAGAAGAGTGTGAAGTAAACTCATATGCTCTCTAGATATGTATATGACAGTAACTTGTACACTTTTTCAATGCATAAATTTACAAGTATTTTGCAATCTATTCCTCATGTATTACCACTAATGGCTCTTCAGCTATTCAAGGAGACTATGCAAATATAATCCATTCATGAGGTAAATATAGCGAAGAATTAAGCATAACACCAGAAGAGAAATCAACAAGGTACAGATACAAGAGAATATAACTTTTATATCTGCAGTATAAACACTTTATTATTCCTGTTATCAAATTAAGATATGCGCATACCTAGATGCAAGTTCATATAATTTAAGAAAACAAGTAGCACCAAAATTCTATCCTAGTTAGACTAGAAAACTTCTCAAGGGCATGTACAAGGACAACAGAAGTAAGAACCTATAAGATAATCCATCAAAAGCCATGCATTTTGGCAGCTCCAGCTCAATGGGGTATCCTCATTTAGCGTACAATCCATATCCCAAATTGTCTCACTTACTCTGTATTAATATCAGTAGCATCCTGTACTCACTTCAGTGCTGAGCCCACTGAATCTGCTTAATATCAATCCCTTCCTTCACCATCTCATAAAGCGGGCTCATTTCCCTCAACTTCTCAACTTGCTGCACAGTAAGCTCAATGGCCCTATCAATCTCCTCCTCTGTAGTAAACCTCCCAATCCCAAACCTGATCGAAGTATGTGCCATGTCCTCATCCACCCCCAATGCCCTCAACACATATGAAGGCTCCAAACTCGCACTAGTGCAGGCACTCCCACTTGACACTGCCACATCCTTCAACCCCATCAATAAGCTCTCCCCTTCTACATACGCAAAAGAAAGATTCAAATTCCCTGCATATCGCCTCTCTGCACTCCCATTTACCACCACTCCATCAAGTTTAGCCTTAATTCCATTCATCAACCTCTCCTGCAAAGCCTTAATTCTCTTATCATCATATTCCATCTCCTTCTTTGCCAGTTCACAAGCTGCACCCATTCCCACAACCAAAGGAGTGGGTACAGTCCCACTACGT
This sequence comes from Aleurites moluccanus, assembly GCA_948193065.1. NCBI lineage: Eukaryota > Viridiplantae > Streptophyta > Magnoliopsida > Malpighiales > Euphorbiaceae > Aleurites > Aleurites moluccanus. The sequence goes on along the minus strand of CANXYC010195214.1, from coordinate 25,599 downwards.
ATCCCTCTCTCTTGTCCACCTCCATTCATTTGGGGCTCCACTCGAATTCTTGGTCGTCTACGCATATACAAAGCTCCAATGCCTTTAGGACCATAGATCTTGTGTCCACTCAATGACATCAAGCTAACATTCCATTTCTCTACATCAATTGGAATCTTTCCCAGCGCTTGCGCAGCATCAGTATGAAAAGGAACATTAAATTCCTTACAAATTTTACCAATTTCCTCCATTGGTTGAATCACACCAATCTCATTATTCACCGCCATAACCGAAACAAGTCCGGTATCAGGCCTAATGGCAGACCGCAGTTTCTCCAAATCAATAATCCCATCATTTCCTACAGGTAGGTAAGTAACCTCAAAACCTTCCTGTTGAAGATGGCGACAAGAGTCAAGCACGCACTTGTGCTCCGTTTGAGTAGTAACGACATGACGTTTTTTCTCCTTATAAAATTTCATCACTCCTTTAATCGAAATATTATTCGACTCCGTCGCTCCGGAAGTGAAAACGATTTCTTTAGGAGACGCGCCCATTAACTCCGCCACCTGAGAACGGGCGGTCTCGACAGCCGAATCAGATTCCCAGCCATAAAGGTGAGTACGAGAGTGAGGGTTACCAAAACGCGCGATATAATAAGGAAGCATAGCATCGAGGACTCTGGGATCCACCGGTGATGTTGCTTGCATATCTAGGTAGAGAGGCCGAGCAGAGATTTTCACTCCTTTGACTGTTATGACTCCCTGGTCCTCATTCGGTTCAGATAACGGAGCCTTGACGGCTGCCGAAGCGATGGAGAAGCCGCGGGGAGCGGAAGTGTTGGCGGTGGTCCTTGCTATTGTTCGGCGGAAGGAAGAAGCTAGAAGCTTCGAGGCCATGGCTGGACTGATTGGTAATTTTGGATAAGTTGTTCCTTTTTCCCTCCTGTGTCTCTATATAGGGAAAATTAGGGTCACGAATACGTGTCGACATTCAAGCCGTTAAGTTAAAACGTTGGATTGGTGAAACGACGTAGTGACACAGAACCTAACCGGTTCCACGGTGCCGTTGTGATATAGGAAAGTGATAAAACGGCATCGTTTAATGTGTGTAAGTGACGCGCTTTTAGTGATTTTATTATTATTTTTATTTTGTGTATGTGTGTTCCTTTCTCCCTTGCATATAAATAAAAAGTATTTGTGGTGTTAAAGTACTCTGTTTCCTTCCTTTTGCTTACCAGATCCAATCTGAGTAGAAAGGCAATTTCACCAAGAAAAGATCAAAGTTACGGCATTGATTTTCCGAAATATTCACTGTTCCATTCTCTAAATCTTCGTTTATTTTTTGCTACATTATTCTCCAAATAAAAGGGTCTATTTTGTTGCCATTATTGCACAATCTATAGTGGCTCTGTTTTTCTCTGGGTAAGTTTTTTTCCTAATTAATAATTTTTTTGCAATTTCTAGTTTTAATGGAAGCTGGGTTTAATGGGATCTGTTATTAGATCCCAAGTTTGGTCTCACTATGTTGTGAAAAAAAAAAAGCTCTCTGCTTCTGCAGTTTTTATTGCGTTTATGACTATAATTTATTTTGTAAAATTTGTGAAGTGGGTTGGTTTTAAATTCATGTTTCCCAATGTGGAATGAAATGGTTTAGATTATCTCTTGCTGAAAGTAATTATTTTTTCTTTTATTAGTTACAAGTTTAAGCAACTATGTTCTGTTCTGTTAATCTTTTTCTGTAGATCAGATTATCTTTTGTTCAATTGTTGCTTCTAAAAAGTTCCTGATATTAATTATAGATGTTTTTTTTTTTCATTTTTGGTCAGTTTTACCTTTGTTAATTGTCTAATCATGATCTTTAACAAGGAAGTAGAAATAATTCTTTCGCTAATTTTGTTTGCACTGGTTTTAATTAACTTGTTACTGATTTAGGCTAAGCAACTGTTTTTCGGGGTTAAAAATCATGTTCCGGTCGTCACCAAGAAGGAGTCAGAGATCAAAAGGGTTTAAGGTAAAGCATGCTCTGCAAATATGTCTTCTGCTTGGTGTTGGAATATGGCTGCTCTACCAAATCAGGCACTCTCGTGACAAGAAAGCAGCATACGAGGAGAGTGTGAAAACTGGGAATGAGATTATAAATCTAGTAGGGAGAAAGGGTCTCCCTGAAGTCGAGGAAACTGTGATTAGAGATGTGAGACACAAAGAGGATGAAGATGAAAGCAAGAATGAAGAAGAAACTAAGCTTGATAATAACATGGGTATTGGAGACGGGGATGGAGATGGAGAGATTCATGATCAATTTCAAGATAAGACTGAAGAGGGAACTGAGCAGAGGGGGGATTCTACTGATGGAGAGAACAAGGAGACTGGTGAAGGTAAAGAAAACAAGGAGATTGTTAGTGAAGATAAGGGTACTGAAGAGAACAAAGGGAATAATGATGGCCAAGATAAGGAGAATTTAGAGAACAAAGACACTGATAATCAAGAAAGCAAAGACGGGAAAAATGAAAGCAATCAGGATGGTGATGAGAATAAGGAGAATGAGGAGAGCAAAGAGACAGAAAGTCAAGATAAGGAAAATCAAGAAAGCCAAGAAAGTAAAAGTGAAGAGAAGGGAAATGTAGAGGAGAGTCAAGGAGGAGAAAATAAAGAGGTTGTGGAAGAAACTAAAGAGACAGAAGACAATGAAGATAAGACTGAAAATTCAGGTTCAACAGAAGATCAGGTTCCTGATGGAAATGATGGGCATAGTAAGGAGGCAAGAGAAGAGCATTACAACGGAGATGATGCTTCTAGTGCAGTTGTCCATGAAACACAGAATGTAACAACTGGAGAAGAGCAAGGTAATTTTGAGAAAACTAACGAGGTGGAACAGGTAGAGAACAAAGAGAAGAATGAATTTGACTTGGCCAGTAAAACAAATATCAATGAGGTTGTTGATGTCAATCAAAATGAAGTTCCAAATGTGACAGAAAATAACAACGCCAATGAAGAGGGTAGCAGTGAAAATAATAAGCAAGGCTCAGATGATGGTTCCCTGGATACATCAACAGTTACAACAGATTCGAATGATCAGAAGATGGTGGATTCTAACTCCATTCCAGTTAGTTCAGAAAATAATGATCCCTCCCCACAAAATCAAAATGAAACACCAGATAACACAAAGGTAAAAGATGAGTGGACTATGACTGATGGTTTGCAGAAGCAAAATGAGAAATCTGACTCAGATGCTGGCCAGCAATCAGATTCAAATGCAGTACCTTCAACTACAACTGAGAAAGCAGATTCAACTAATCAAGAGTCAGCAGAATCTAGCAATTTTGAGCCTGTTGAGAAATCAGAGTCAGATGCTAGTAGCCAGCAATCAGATTCGAATGCAACACCTTCCCCTACAACTGAGAATGTAGCTTCATCTAATCAAGAGTCAACAGCTAGCAACGAGTCTGGTGAGAAATCTGACTCAGATGCCATTGGCCAGCAATCAGATTCAAATGCAACACCTACCACTACAACTGAGAATGTAGATTCTACTAATCAAGAATCGACAGATTCTAGCAATTCTGAGTCTGTCATGTCTAGTGAACAAACCGTCGACTCCAATAAACCTTCATCAGGAACCCAAAATTATGATGCAGTTCATGGTGGGAAGTTTGATCATAATTCTGGAGAGGGAAATCAAGAAGACATATTATCAGATACAAATAGCAATGCGGATGCTGGTCAACAGGAAAAAGTTGATGCATCCTCAAACACAAACGACAACGGTGACGCAGGCCAGAATCAGAATGACAATGCTGTTCATAGCAACACAGACAACAGTAATGCAAATGGTGATGCAGACGCAAGCCATAAAGAACAGGTTGATTTTAACAATGGTGGTGCTGAACAGAATGAGAACAACAATGATGCTGATAACAACACAAATGACAACAGCAATTTAAATGGCAACTCAGATGCAAGCCAAGAACAAGTTGTTTCTTCAGAATCTTCAACATCTCAAGAAGAGAAAGAAGCACCTTCAAACACTTTTAGCAACACTGATGCCAACCAGAATGACTCAAATAACTCATCCCAGAATGATTCAGTTGATTCATCAAATTCCTCAGTTTCTCAAGAAGAAAAAGAGGCGCGAATAGATTTGGGGACCTTGCCAGACACAGGAAACCAAGGGATTAATGGTGGTGATGTTGCAGCTGAATGAAGTTTCTACTAGGTTATAGTGTACCTAACCAAATATTCTTGTCATAAAGATTTCTGTTTTTCCTTTTCTTCTCCTTGTGATAATCAGAAAATTTTGTAAGGTTCATTGTTGTGCTTTATTGCAATCATATTGTAATATTATTGTTTTCTGCTTTATTGTGACAAAATTAAGTTAAAAAATTGAGGTTTTGATATATAGTAATAAGAGATTCCAAACTTCCCTAGACATTCTTGTTATTTATTTGATGCATGTAAAATACTTACATATTTAATATTTAAATTTGCAACTTGTCTCAAATGGAACTGCTTCTAAAATTCTAAAGAGTTTGTTTTGCGATGAGTTGAAATATACTTTTTTTAAATATTATTTTAGACATGTTGGAAAAAGCAATTTGTAATTTATTTGAGAAAATAATAAAACTTTATTAGATTAAGGATCATGGTTACATAGACATCATATTACAGAGAGAAATAAGAATAATAAACGCAAAAAATTTAGAAATTTAAAATTTATTTATATCTCAAGAAAGAAATAGAGAACTAGATCTATAAAAATAAATGAAAAAAAAAATCATGAAATTCATAAAAAGTCTTGCATTAAGTACTGGTAATTTGTAGAACCCATGAAAATCAAGATCTCACTGCCTTGAAAGCAAATATTGTTATAATTCTTCCAGAAAATCACTATAATAGATTTACCCTTTAATGGCCAGAAACTTCTATGATTTAGAAACTTTTATGATTACAGCATAAGAAATTCACAGAGAACAAATTTTAATGGTCTCTAACACATATTTCAACATAATCACATATAAAATATATAAATTCAACATGATACTTTTCTGAATAATAGTTTAAATAATAATGCCAAATAAGATAATAGTTCCAATAGTAATATCAAACAAGCCCTACTGGCGCTTGAAATATTTCAAGAATTCACTAGTTGTCAGTTTCCTTTCAAGTTTCAACATTGAAAGGGAAATGACACCTTGTCTTTTACCATAACTTTTGTGTGTTGGCTTGCAAGCATAAGTGCAACTTGACAATCCTATCAATACCTAAAATTACTCTGAAAACTGTAAACTTTACCTAAGTTTGAATTGGACAACCTAACTTCTCCTGGCTTTTGAATTAGAACAAGCCACGTTTCCCTTATTATTGTTATTATTTTTCATATTTCCTGAAATTGACTTGGTGGTAGGCAATATGGGTGGAGTAAAATCTCATTGCAACAACAAAAGTTCAATTTAAAGATAAGATATTTCTAAACATGCATATTTATATCTAAAAAAAAAAATTGAAGGAGCAACTGTGCTATGAACTTAATAAGATAGCAATTAAGATGAAAAAATTCTTTAAATAAAATCATACTATTGACAATTTCAGAAAACTGCTCATACTATGTATGCTAGTTGTTGGGCAAATGTATCCTCATTGACGGTGTCCTGAGATATCGGGACACAATCACATCAATTCTCAACTAGGTATGTATAAGAATTCTCATAACTTTTTAGACTCAGTGGACTCTATTCAATTCAATAAAATCTTTCATTCACATTTATAGAGTTTTTTCAACTCTCTCAAAACGAAACCTATTCCAAATATATATTTAGTTTCTTACTTTGACCGAGTACAAATATCTAAATTTGAAATGGTTTTCAAATTATATTTCAAATTAGTGGATGTTACCAAAGAAAGTGGTGATGTCATATGCAAAAAGGAAGCTTGTAAAATGACAGAGTCAAATAGAGCTTGCTTTTGCATATTTTCATTAATCCATTTGATCCCGTCAAAGTCTGCATTGAATCCCTTGAAAAAAAATTACCCGACGATCATAAAGATATCAACGTAATATGAAGCTTATAAAAGAGCCTAACTAGAATATTCATGGGTCGTTTAAACTTGTGAAACTCGATCTTGTTCATACTAAGCTCATGCATTTTGATAAAAGCAATAAATCATTAACAGTTCATTATAGTTTCTTTCAACTCTTTCTGATGTTTAAAATAGACAAACTCGTTTGTTAAGCAAGTTTCAAAAATGAATTTGAGACTGTAATCCCCCACTCTCTCTCTCTCTCTCTTCTGAATACATCTTTAGTCCTGATACTGTAGTTTCATATACAATGTTTAAATATTTTACAAACTTGCTAAAAAATTATGCGAGCACCCCATTACAAAAATAAAGTATTCCATACGGCAACAGTACCGCTAATAGCTGCAAACACTAACCAGCAAAGATGTAACAACAAATTAATAATCAACAAAGATGGAAAGAGAAACCAGAAATATCAGACAGCCAGATTTTATTTAGCAGCAAGAAGTGCACAAGTGAGAGAAAAATGAGGCACAAGAACAAAACAACTTGCCATGTGCAAAGTTGCAAAATCAACAATATTGTAATGCAAAATGTAAAATGCTAGCATCAAATTCAAAGAACATCCAAGGTTGTCTAATTGCTGACATGAGAGGCGGAATGTGCTAAAGGAGTGCATCAGAAATCTTCATGCAATGACCATCAATTACTTAATGGTGGTGTTTCTTCTCAAAAAGCCCATCTGGTCCTGCATATCAAGGGGGGCAGCATATCAGATGAAAATAATCGAGCATCAATACTTTAACCAAAATTTACAGTAATAATGAAATTAGTTATCATAATTACAAACGCACACATTCAATGAATTCAAGAAAGACCTCATATAACACCTAAACAGGGAGTAATGATTGACAAATATGCATGATGCAACAACTTATCCCTACCCCGCAACTCCATAGATCATTTCATTTAGAAGTTTGGATCCAGCTAAACCCAAAAACCAAACATCAACTTGGATGTTTTACCCACGTGCAAGACAATGATTATAAAAGCTATTAATTGCAATCCCAATATAACAAGACAATTTGCATCTTAACATAAACTGAACATGTGCAAAAATGTAAGCATCCTAATTTACATTCTTTCCATTCCTAACTTGTTTATTGCCTTGATAAGATATCCTTCAATAATGCTATGAGAAGCTTGAATACACAGAAAAACACATGAATTATAAGCAGCACAGAATCTTAATTATAAATAAATAAATTGAAAAAAAAAACATTCTACCAGCCTTTAGTAGTAAACAAACTGAACTGCACTTTACCCCAGAGCATATTTCAGTTTGGGATATAAAAAACATCTATATGTATTTTATGCATAGCTGAAGCCTAAATAATATCTGCCAACTAAATTTAATTTCATATATGACAGACCACTTAACTTTGGACAATATAGAGTAAGTTAAATTGGGGGAAAATCAAATAAAACGCAAAATTATGAAATTTACAGCACCTTATTAATCAAGTAACAAATGGACACAATGGGAGCACCTTATTAATCAAGTAACAAATGGACACAATGGGAGCACCTTATCAATCAAGTAACAAATGGACACAATAGGAGCATTGGAACACAGCTTATAACAAGATGACATATTTGCTAAACTCAATAAATAACAAATAAGTTCTATCCAAATGATGAAAAATTCAAATTCCAATAAGAATTTAAACTTCAAAAATATTGTTTTTTCATATACATTGTTTTTGTGGGGAGACAGAACAAAATTAGAAAAGCAACAATTCGTTGAATACATACCCCATGGGAACTCCTTATTGCGAACATGCAAATATGGGTATGCCTGCACAAATATTCACAACATTAAGAAGACAACAGTCAGATTCCAAAGGCATGTGGAATACAAAATGTCAACAATAGAGTTAACAAGAAACCACCAGGAGCATTATTTTTTCCCAAGTCATGCCAGTTGATGCATAAAAATCCCCTCTAGACAAAACCAAGTTCAACAAGAAAAAAAAAAAGTTTTAGACGAATAGAAAAAGAAACTTACAGGAGGCTCTTCATAATGGGGATGACCCCTTGATAGGTTGTAAATAGCTAAGATACTGCAGGTAGCAATACTCAAATAGGTTATCTTCTCCCACTTTGATGCCTCAGCTACCTCATCTAAGTAAATTTATTGAAAAACCAAAAAAAATAGCAAAATCAATCACATTATCATAAGAAAATTGAAATTGCAATATCAAAATATGCTGCTGAAAGTTGATTTATGCGTAATAAAAGTTTTATTTCCAATCCCTTTTTATTCCCACATTTCTCCGCAACCAAACAGCATAGTAACATAGCCGATAATAATTTTCGAATTTCATAAGAAAAAGGGAAAACCCCAGAAAAAAATCAAATATTATCAATTAAAACCCTAAAGTGTCTGTAACTCAACGATAAATCGAACTTGCAAGGAATTGGACTAAAAATCAGATTCATAAAAACAGAAACAAATCAAATTGAAAATATAAATAGAAAGAGAAATAGAGATTTACAAGCATCATCATGATGAGCAGATGAAGAGAAACGTCTTTTGGTAGGAGCAGAGACCTTAGAGCCGCCGCGAAGAGATTTTCTAAGAAGACCAGATCGCATCATCGCCGACGCCATTTTCACAGATTTTCACTTGTGTGTTGTATTCTCTCCTGTCTCAACCAAGTCAATTTTCAAATACTAGTACTGCTGGGCCGGTGGGCTAAGCCCATTTTAGCCTCAAATGTAAAAAGGATATAAAAATCTAAAACATCTACCATTAATAAAATTTATTAATTATGAACTTCTTTATTTAATTTTTTTTAAATTTAATTTCGATTGGATTTCCAACTCAATTTCTTATGATAAAATATTTCTGAGTTTAGTAATTAAAGGATTAAATTATGTTTATTAAAATCCCCATTGTTATATTATTGGTATCTGTTTCTTTGAATGGATTTATACTTTTTGTTTCTAATCAATTATATTATAGTAGTTTTTTCAGCTATTTTATTTTGTGTTTGCCTATTTTGATAGCAACACTATTTTATTAAGAGCTATGATTATTTAATTGAATAGAGAATATTTTGTTTTTATACCTATTTAGATAACATTGTCAAGTAAAAAATAATATTTTTTTCATCCTATAATAAATATTTTAATTTTTTTTATATATTTTAATTTAATTATTTTATTTTTTAATTTAAATTATATTTTATTTTAATATTATAATAATATTTTTATTAAAAACCCTATTAGAAATAGAAATAATAATTAAAAGATATAAAATATGAGATAATTAGAAAAGTGTAAAACGTATGAGAATTAGAAAAATGAAAGAATATTAAAGTAATAAATGAATTAAAATAATAAATTAATTATAAATATTAAAATAAATAAAAAAATTTAATAATTATATATTTTATAATTATGATATTTATTTTGAAACAAAATAAGAAATTATGTTATAAAATAATATGCAAATAGTTATAATCCATTTATCTCACAATAAACGTTTTAATTTTCTTTTTTATACATTTCAATTTAATTATCATATTATCTAATTTAAATTATAATACAATAATACTCATACCCTCATTAAAAATGTGTAGCAAATAGAGATAATAATTAAAAAATATAAAAATATGAGATAATTATAAAGGTAAAGAAATTAAAGCTATAAATGAATTATAAAAATTAAAATTGATAAATTTTTTTTAATAATTATGAATATTATAATTAAAATATTTATTATAAAATAGTTAGAGTATTATTTATGATACTTTCTTTTCAAGTCATTTAATAGTATAATATTAGTGTTCTAACTATACTTGTTAATAGGAATGGCAATGGGACGGAGTGGGGCGGGGGAATCATCCCCATCCTCACTCCCGCCTTAATGGAGAATCCTCATTTTCGTTCCTGTTTTATATACGGGGATAATTTAATCTCCATCCCTATCTCCGTGGGGATCCTCGTTCCCCGCTTAAATTTTGTATTACTAAATTTGTTTATATTTATAAAATTCATAAATAATAGCTAAAAATATGAAAAAATTATTTAAAAAATATTAATAAATTCAATCACACAAAACATCAACCAAACATAATTAAAATATAAATATTTTAATACATCAAAAATATTCAATAATATTTTTTAATAAAACATTAAAAATTCAGCATACATTAAATTATGAGTATTTGAACAAATTTAATCTAATAAGTGCTTTCAATAAACTCCAATAATATCATAAGAATTATTTATTCAACAAATTATTCCTTTTATATATATATATGTTATTAATTAATATAATTTTATATAAGGAATAATTAAATAAATATAATAATTAACCAAATATAATAATGGGTTCCCACGGAAACGGAGATAAAGATCCCCACGTGATGGGGAATACACTTTCCGTCTTCGCTAACGGGAAAAAAATATTTCACATCCTCGTCCCATGGAGAGATAAATCGGAAAATCTCCACCCCCGTTACCATCTCTACTTGTTAGACCTGATTTGATCCGGTTGGTTTAATTGAAAATATTTATAGATTACAACGGATGACACATAAAATTCGTTTTTTATAAAATCCTTTGAAAACTTTTATGATTCGGATTAATCAATCACGAGTTATACGGAATGCTTCTTCTTATTTTTATTTTTTTTTTATTTTACATAATCTATTTCTTTGCAAATAACGAATTATTAGGAATAATCACCTCATAAAATAAATTTAAATTTTTTAGAAATAAAAAATTAAATTTGTATAATTATTAGGTTTAATTACTATTTTCCTATTATAAAATGATATAATATACTAAATTTCTCTCATCTCTTAAAAATATATTAATTCTCCTGACAAATGTTACAATATACTATTAGATCATTTCATTTAATTTTACCGTTAGTCAATCTTAAAATAGACAATAAGAGTTTTAAAAAAATAAAAATATCATTGTCTTTTAGTTTTAATTAATTATATTTTATTTTTGCTTTAAAAAATATTTTTTAGAATTAAAAACATGTATTTTCATATTTTTTGACAAATTTGAAAATAAAATAAATAAATATATTTTTTTAAATTATTTGTTATTTTATTTTTTAAAAAATAAAAAATTTGAAAATAAAAATATTTTTTAAAAAATATTTTTACTTTTTATTTTCAAATTTTTCAAAAATATGAGAATAAATTTTTTATTTGTATTAAAAAATTGAAGAAAAAATAATTTAATTTCTTCTTAAATTATTTCTTAAAATAAAAATAAAAAATATTTTTAAAAATATTTTTGTTTATTTTTATTTTTAAAATTTGTCAAAAAAAATATAAAAATGAAATTTTTAACACTAAAAAATATTTTTTTAAAAGTGAAAATAGAATGTAATTATTTAAAAATAAAGAGTAATAATATTTTTATTTTTTTATTGTCATTATTAACCATTTTAGAGTTGACTAATGATAAAATTGAATGAAATAGATACTAATATAAAGAAACATTCGTCAGTGAGAGTTAGTATATTTTTGAAAGATCATAAGAATTTAATATATTGGATCGTTTTATAAGAATAAATAATAATTAACTCTAATTATTAATATAATTTTTCTATAATTTCTATAATAAAAAAATTATAACACAAATTCAAAAAAAAAAAAAAAGAGAGTTCTCTCTCCATATATAAATATACTGAAAATATTTTGATTACTTTATTTTATTTTATTGATATTAATTTTTGAATTCAGAATATTATATTTATTTAAAATCGTATAAACTTTCTTATTTTATTTCATTTTAATTTTTTTTTTTTAATTTGAACTGTTGTATTTATTAAAAAATATATCAGACTTTTATTTTTCCAATTTGAACTATAGGAGTATACAATATAGAATTTTCTTTTTTTAATTTGGCATATATATATATATATATAGAGAGAGAGAGAGAGAGAGAGAATTTAACCACTATCTTGCTTAACAAAAAAAAAAATATTACTTAATTTTAAAATTCTTATTACTTATTTATTAAAGAAAATTTTATTATATTCAATTTTTTTTAATTATTTAATTATATTTTTTATGAAAATTATAATTTATATATTATCTATTATTAATTTAATTACTTTTCATTGAACATTGGTTCCACCCTCTTGATTCTTAACCCTTTATTTCTATGGGTTCGAAGGCCAGCAGAGTTTGGAAACTATGTTTCTAACTTATCAATTGAGTTCATCCCAAAATATTAAAACATTTTCATGCAGAGCACGGAGCCATTAAATCAAATCATTCGCAGGAAGTAATCCAATATCAAATCAAATAGCACCAAAAGAAGCCTCATCTTATTTATTTAGAATGAACATTTATAGATGTCCAATTCTATAACATTCTCCTCCACAATCCAAGCAGTGACAATAGAGAATGACTAGAATCACTCACATAACACTTAACACTGATCAATTCAAAGAAGTCAGTCCCTAAAGCAAACACCATGACCATGAGTATGAGAGTCAATTCCTTTTGGGTTAGTAACAGCAGAATCAATGGCTTCAGCAGAATTTGCAGAGGAGGATGCAGATGGATTAGAAGTCTGGACCAAAAGCTCCCCAAGTCGCTTAACTAGATTTTCCTTAAGTTGTTCCATCATTGCTTTCAAAGTCTCCAGCTCATTCAAGTTAAGGTCATCCATTGGTTTGTCCAACAAAGGCATGCCATGGCCTTTTCTCATTTTCGTGAGCTCCACTCCTCGCATCTTTTCAGCTGCTAGTTGTTGAAGCAGATCTGAATACTGTTTTTGAAGATCACGAATTCTTGCCTCATGCTCAGCCATATGCTGAGCAAAACCAGAATCTAGACTCCCTGGGTTGGCAATCCTTTTCATAATTGCATCAAAGCAAGGACGACCAAAGGTGAAGGCCTTGCCACCAGGGGAGAAGGTAACAACTATAGTTTCAACTGCGCATAAGGTGCAAAGTTCGCTGGCCTTCTTGAAAATGCCAGATCGACGCTTCCAAAAAGAAATTTGTCTAGCATTCGCACCCTGAATCATCTTTGTTGGAGTCCTTTTACGACCCATGCCGACAATTCCTCCTGCAACCGAACAACTAAAATGGAAAGACTAGTTATCGTTGAATATGAAAATTCGAGGAGTGTCACAACGATTTATAGGGATTTGAAGCCACTTGCTAACAAACAAATCCATGCAACTTCACTCCTTGATTTGGTCACCTCCAAGTCCTTCCATATATTATCAGTAAATATGAAATTTAAAGAATCTTTTAGTAATTTTAATCCAGAATAAGCCTACCAAGTTACCAACATGGCCGAATAAGGCAAGGACCACCAAATATCACTTGACCGTTCAGACACCATGACTACACAGAGTCAAACAATCCAACATCCTAAAATGTAAGGCATATCCAAGACTAAAGGTCACATACGGTTTTTCTAATCTGACCAATCAGACTCCAAAATATTTTTAAAAATTTGATAGTGAGAAGCATACAAATTGGTAAGAAAATAATAGCCTCAAGAAATTAGATACAAATTTCGACCTAATTAAGTATATTAAGTTACTATAATATTTTGAAGCATTTTTTAAATAAAACTAAATATGGAAAAAAATCCAAGTTGTCAGATTGTGATATCATGCATGCGGTGTTCGCACCTGTATTTTGAGGCCTGCAGTTAATCAAAACTAACTTTCTCAAGGTCAATAAACATGTTTCCTTATAAGCTAGAAGACTTTCCTTCTACAGAGGTTGAGATAAGCACGAAGTATTTTAATAGGAAGTAAAATATTCCTACCAATCAACAATCTTTCACAGGAAATTTTTTACTTTGGTGTATAAATTTATCTCATGTTATAAACGAGTAATAAAATATTTTAATCAATATAATTTTTTTATTTATTTTGTCCAATAAAAAAATAATATATATATATATATATATATATATATATATATCTCATTCAATTATATATATTCAGTGTGAACCGAAATTTTTCTATTTCACAACATAAAAATGTATAATACTTAAATATATAAAATAATAATCTAGCACGTCTGCACATAAATACAACTTTAGGTAACTTTTCTAAATCTAAACGTTTTATTTTCCTCATAAAATACAAAAACAATATTTATCTTTTTTCTAATATCAAAATTAAGGAAATATATCACAAAACTTTCAAGAAACCATGCTAGTTGCAAACAGGTCTGTAAATCTATTAATGTTCATTTTCCCCCTTGTTAAAATTGTAAAATTTTATGTCAACGAAGTGAAAGACAAAGAATCCATGTGTCTTTAAAGCTCAGCATGGTCTTTGCTATTTATACAAAACAAAAGCATTATAGTCATTTACGATCAATTTAACAGCTTGGAGTGAAATATAACTAAAGCAACAAGCACACACAAGGCCATGGACTTGGAATTATAACTTAGGACCTCACAAATTGAGATATCTAGATCCTACTTTGTGTGGTTCAGTTAAAATGCAACTGCTGTGATTACATATATTAATGTGATAATTTCCTTCTTATAAGAAGTTCAATATAAATCGATGTGATAACTGTTTATTGTTACCATAAGTTCCATTATATAAAACATAAACAATGAATGCCATGGAAAACAAGTATGCAGAATAAGGATAATCATTCAAATTCCAAGACTGAATACAAAAAAATGGGGTATAATAGCATCAATGAATAGGATTAAAAAATCCAAAGCCTACTTGATTTCAAAATTTTCATCCTATATAGATCAATCACTGCATCTAATCAAGTTATCTCCTATTATGAGAGGAATCAATTACAAATTCTGAATGCTGATATACAAGCTAAACACATTGAAGACATGATATATATATAATACCATGACATTTTCATATTTGAGGATGAAGTCTTTGATAATTATAGTTCAAGAGAGTTGTGCACAAGCAAGGAAAAGTATATAGATCAAAGAATGAGACTGGAACAATTCCATATGCAAACATACCTAAAAAGGAGCGAAAGGTTGATTTTGTTTGGTCAAGAAGTAATAAAGTCCTGAAATATCTGTCCTTCAAATTACCAAGCACCCTCTATTGACTGTTACTATCATGGGAAACAAGGAGCTATCCATATGTTATTAGTTTTGTCCACCAATTCAGCTTTGAGTTTCTCTAAAATAATTTATATAGAATCATGACAGAAAGAAACCATTCATGAGATACTTATAGATAAAGTATTTCAACAACATCATAAATCATGTCCCAACTCACAGGTAAGGGTAAAGTTAGAGGAAAGTGACGCAGGGTACATAATATATTTCATTTACAAGCACGTTGCTAAAGAAAAGTATCAGGTGACAAGCCCTGTATAAACATGTAAAAATTTAAGGATAACCAAGACTTGCACTACAAATTCCTCGTCTTCATTGTTAAATATTTCCCTTGTAAACCACTAAACAGCAAATGTCTATATTATATGTCTGCATTTGGATTGGACCTGCATGAAGTGGTGCCCCTAGCATTAGCATATATGTTCATACAATGTCACTAAAGTTTTATGTTCGCTTCATGGCCTGTGTCTTGTACATCTCGTATTATAATGAATTATTTCTAAAAGTAATTGTCGAATACCTTCAAATGAACCCAACATATAGAAAGAAAAAGAAAGCAAAAGGACTTTCATTACTGAAAAGGATTCATTATAATTTATAATCGAAATCATGCAGTGTGAAGCAAAAAAGACTTGCTATGTAATGATCTCCATATACAAAACACCAAAAATTTTGCAATTTTGACTTAAATTCAGTAGTATCTGCTACAATCACAAAACAACAACTAAAACATTGTAAATTGGATTTTATAAACGTCTTAATCCATATATATATTGAGCTATATATAGGTATATTTTCAATCTAAACTAGTAGAAACTAAAATCAAACATTCAAAATTTTGTAACTGTATGATATGAAGTTAAATTTAATTATAAATTTAAGCCACCATCAAGAGATAGTTTTGTAAATTTATTCCACATAGTAGTGACCATATATAAAATTTTCAATTTTAAATTTTAGGAAAATATTTTAAAAAAATATATATATGATTTTAACATTTTTATGATATCTTAAATAATCGAGTTTTAAACCACAAAATTCTTTGTAAAAATCTTTCCAATTAGTTACTTTTTTGTACAATCAATTATAGGTTTTAGTTTTTTTTTTTCTTTAAAAATAAAGAATAGGAAGCTTATTAATTAAATTATAGGTCTCAAGTTGTTGAAATTCTTAGTTTTTCTCTTTTCTAAATCTTATTCCATCAAAATATATTTTATTGTTCACAAAAATTTTATTGCAAATGATATACGACTCAATAATACTCTAAATTTTATTTATTGTAATACGAGAATAATAGCATATTTATATTCTTACGTTTTAGATTATTTTTATTCTTTCAAGAACATGAAATATAGTTTTACATGCATGCCTATCATTTTTATATTCTAAAAAAAAAAATATTTGTTAACCCTATAATTTGATTTCTAAAGTACTTTTTCCCTCTGAAATTTATGAGTTAAGTCATTGATATTGAATTGCTTGATTAACAAATTAACTTTACGACAACTTTATGTAAAAGGCAAAAAAAAAAAAACTCATTAAATCCCTTTCAATATTATCTTCCCCAAAATGAATTTTCAATAATTGATAGGGGAAGAGTAGGGAAAAGAAAAACAATTTGGAGTGGAGAAAGAGAGAAGTAGAGAATTGGAAATAAATCACATAATGGAATCAAGGAGTATTCTTATTAAAGGCTATGTGGGTCATCCTAACAAGTTCAAAAAATTGGAGGAAATTGGGTGATTTGCAATCCCAAAATGAAACAAAATTGTGACTTTGAAAACTTCCAACTTCTTGCTATAGGCTAAAAATGTGAAAAACTAAAAACCCCATTTAGAAACTCCCACCAAAACATATAAAGTTGTCTTTATATAGTTAAGTACAAATTTCAAGCCTTCCATTGTTAAGCAATGTTGACTGCTGTGAGGCAATTTTGATGAGTTGGATTTTAAAATTGACTTATTCACTGCATATTTGGATTTATTGTTACTCAAGAGCCTTGAGTTTTCTTTCTTTGACAAAGACCCAATACCAACTTTGGTCTAGTCATGTCCACCTTTTGGTGCGCAACATCACTCTCTTCGTACATATTAGCAATTTTTTTTTATTTATTTATTTCCATTTGATGGACAATCTAGAAGATACAGAGTTATTTGGA
Organism: Aleurites moluccanus; assembly: GCA_948193065.1. Classification (NCBI taxonomy): domain Eukaryota; kingdom Viridiplantae; phylum Streptophyta; class Magnoliopsida; order Malpighiales; family Euphorbiaceae; genus Aleurites; species Aleurites moluccanus. The sequence continues at coordinate 8,323 of CANXYC010195214.1, read as the reverse complement.
TGTAATTATGAAATTTAAATTTAAATTATAAAATGAATTTTGAAAAAATAATGATTTTTAGAATTAAAATTTAATAATAAAATATTTGAATGTTATTATGTTGTTTTCCAATTTCATTAAAGATAAAAAGAATATAAAAAAAAATCAAAAATTTTTTTAAAAATTTTCTATGAAAAATAAGTTATATTTTTCACTTAAAATACACCCTTAATTTTATTTTTTTAGAGTTAATTATTATTTCTCCTTATAAAATAACTTAAAACACTAAATTTTAATTATCTTTATAAAATATATTAATTTTATCATGATGAATATTTCATTATATTAGTATAATTTTATTTAATTTTATCGTTAGTCAACTCTAAAATAATTAATAAAGATAATAAAAATACAGAAATATTTTTACCATTTATTTTTAATTAATTACATTCTATTTTTATTTTAAAAATATTTTTTAAGGTTAAAAAATTTATTTTCATATTTTTTGATAAATTTAAAAATAAAAAATGAACAAAAATATTTTTAAAAAATATTTTTTATTTATTTTTTGTTATTTTTATTTTAAAAAATAATTTAAGAAGAAATTAAATTATTTCTTTTTAAATTTTTTAATATAAATAAAAAATTTATTTTTATATTTTTGAAAATTTTGAAAATAAAAAGTAAAAATATTTTTTATTAAAAAATAAAAAAAATATATTTTTATTTATTTTTATTTTCAAATTCATCAAAAAATATGAAAATATATTTTTTAATCCTAAAAAATATTTTTTAAAGTAAAAATAGAATGTAATTAATTAAAAATAAAAAATAAGTATATTTTTATTTTTTTAATACCTTTGTTGATTATTTTAGAATTGACTAACCGTAAAATTGAACGGAAAAATCTAGTAATATATTGTAATATTCGTCAAGTTGGAGTTAATATATTTTTAAAATATTAGAAAAATTTAATATATTGAGTCATTTCATAAAAGATAAATAGTAATTATTTTTTTTTTAAATATTTAAACACTTTAATTTTCACTTAAATTTTAAAAACTCTTTCAAACGGTCCTTTTAAATAATTATCTATTTTAAAAATTTCAAATTCTCTATAATTTCTTAATTTTAAAGAGTGCAATAATTTTTTTAAAAAATAAATATCGGATCACTTTTAAATATATATTAATAATTTTTTTAAAAATTTCAGAGACAGTTGTTAACCTGACTACCATGAGTAGAACCAGGAGGACAAGAGGAACCTTGACCCTTGATTCATTTGAAAGTTTACATAATATCTCTATATAATTAGTTTAATTTTTTAATTAATCTTTCTAAATTTTTAATTGATCTCCCCAATTAAATTTTTATAAATAATTTCATATATTAAAATTATTTAATTAATTTTCATCCTTTAAATATGAAAAATTAATAAAAAATTATTTAATTAAAAATATATTTTTATGAAAAACATTAATTGATTACTATTTTTTAACAAAAATTATTAAAAAATTTAAAAACAATTAACCTTTATTTTTTTTAATAATTTTAACTATCGAATAAAATTTTATAATTTCTCCCTAGTTGCTATCCAGGCATTTACTACTAACTCAAAAAATCACTAGTATATTCTATAATAACCACATGAGGTTTTTTTTTAAAAAAAACTTCAAATTTTTTGAAAACAAATAAGGTTGTCAAAATTTCAACTCTTGATTTTATATTTTAAGAATTCAATTTTTTTTTTTTAATATTAACGGAAGGATTTTAAATTTAAATTTTTATTTAAATTATATATACACTTATAATTATATTATATTTGTAAATGCATTATTTTTTTTTTTTAGCATTAAGAATAAAGAATTTAACATAAATAAGATTCAAATCATAATATTCACTCTGTCAGATTAGGATCCTCACATATTGTGATCAATATAATATGTCATGTTAGTATAATATTCACAGGTAAACACAAAATAAACGGTTAAGATTTATTTAAAAATTAAAATTTAAAATTTCTTGGAGTGAGTAGTTATTGTATAAAAAATTTTAAAATTTCTTGGAGTAAGTAGTTATAATGTTAAAATAAATCTCAACCGTTTATTTTGTATTTAACCGGGAAAATTATATTTTGATCCCAATATGAGAGGATCCTAATAATACGATTCTTAAAATACATTTCATCACTAAGTTATTATTTTAATAATTATATATATATATTTAAAGAAATTAGTAGGGCTGTAAAAAAAACATTAATCTGAACAAACCAATCAATTTATTCAAACCAAATCTTGGTTGTCATGGTTTAAAAAAAATAATCAAATCAAATTTTTAGTTTGATAAAATTATAAAATGGACAAAACAAAGAATAAATTCATATATATATATATATATATATATATATATATATAATATTGATGTTTAATGCAATTGCTTTTCCTTAAAAAAAATTCTTAAGATATTTATAAATATTTTTTTTATAATTTTTATATGTTAAAATAAGAATTTATTAGTAATTAATTTAAATTTAAAATTACTATAAAATTTAATTTATTTTAAATTGAATCTGATATATTTCTACTAAATTAACTGAAAATTTTTATTTTAAATTATTTTGATTTGATTTTAATTTAAAAATTTATCAAATAAAAAATATTAATTTGATCTGATATATTAATCGTAGACTGTCTTAATCAGTCCATGTATACCCCAAATAAATGAGTAACATATCCTTTAAACACTTTTACGGTTTTACCTGCACCATAAGTAAATTCACCATTTTTTTATTGTGGTTTAAATTGTATAATCATGTACATTTTGGTTCGTCGATTTTGTCCCCACTTATAATTAAATTCAAGAACAAGTAAACAATGATCAACATTCTTTGTGCATAGTTCCCTCAAAAAAAGAAAAAAAAAATCATCTTTATTCATAATTATTGGCTAAATAATTCTGCCTTGTCTATTCTTAAAAAATAAAATGTTTAGACTATAGAGTACAAAATCGATTGAGACATTTGAGTAATGCAATTCCCAGAAACCTCTAAAAGAAAATAACCCTACCTTATACGAAAACTGAAGTGAATGAATCTCTTGCTATAAAAGAAAATTGTTGGACACATTACATGACTTTTAAAAAAATAAAATAAAAAATTGAAAAATGTGGACCTCATGCATATATTTAGAAATAAGAAAGGATAAGGAAGAGTTTTTGTGATTAATTATCTACCTTGAATCGTGAAATTATGTTTTTATAAGCTTTCTAATTTTATGTAGTTACAGGTTTCGTATGGTTGATATCATTTTCTGCGAGATATGAAAAGAATATAAAAAATGAAATTGATTCTCTGTTAAAATTTTAAACTTAACTGTTAAAGGTGAGATTTATCTGATTTATCCGTCTGATTAGGTTCAAAAAACTTGATAATCTTGTAAGACTATTTAAATTAATCTAATTTCCTTTGATAATAAAAATCAAAATTTTTAATTTTTCTAAATTAAAATTAGCCCTATTTAGTTTTTTCAAAAGTCAAATTTATTTATACAATTTCTGCAAAAAAAAATTCAAATTTAAATAATTAAATTTAAAATTTATTTAACTAAATCAAAATATAACAATTTATAGGTGACAAACTTTGTCTATATATTATTTCATTATTTTAAATAATAATAATAATAATAATCCCTCCCTCACTCATTGTTTTTCTGTCTATTTCAGGTTTGTCAATTCAAGGAAGAAGAAAACAGAAATGTTCAATTATTTTGTTGAATTATAACAAGTAGACGGCAGATTAGGATGTGATATGGAAGCATCCTTAGTCAAAACATAAGAATAGATTAAATAAGTGATTTAGAATTTTCTAAACCATTTGGGATATTGTTTCCATCGTACAATTTATCATTTAATCATTGCTTAAAACGCATAGATTAATTTAGAAACAACTTTGATTTACTTAAATAATTTTTTTAATTACTGTCTTAAAAACATTGGTTAAGAGTTAAAAATTTAGACAAAATTAAAAAATATATATTCAATTAATATTTTTAAAGATATTTATAAATTTTTAAAGTGAATTATATTTGTAGAGTTAATAAATTTTTAATAAATTTTATAAAATTTATAAATTTATGAATGATTTTTAAAGATTTTATTTTAAAAATAAATATTAATAGACTTTCATTGATTTTTAATATATATTTTATAAAAATATAATAATTTTATATTTTATATGTAAAAAAATAAATGTTTGAAATAATAAATAACAATAATAAATAATAATAATAGATTATTTCTCTATTCATTACTCCATAAATTCACAATAATTTTTAATTTAATTAATAAATTTTATTTAATTATTTAAAAATAAAATTTATAAAAAAAATTAAAATCTTATTTCATTTAGTTTTCAATTTCAACCAAACAAATCATTATTATTAGTAAATAAAAAATTTTTACCATATAAATATTTAAACTTTTAACAGTAAGTCATATATTAATTGATATTAAGAAATTAACATTGTTCATACTCAAATTTGATTAAAAATAATATTCATGTGAATCCAGACTAGTTCAATTTGCATGTATATAATTATATTTTAAAGGAAAAAAATAAAATGTAGAAAATAAAAATGAAATTAATTTTATAATCTCAAAATAACAATTAGACAAATTATTTTAATAAGTTCAACAAAGAACATGAAGAAGATAAAAAAAAAAAACTCAATGAATAAAAAAAATAGAACATGAAAAAAAAAATTAATGAATAATAAAAAAACTAAATAAATAAATAAAAAATAACATGAACAACATAAAAATAATAATAATAATAAAATACTGAAAAAAAAAATGACGAAATTTCTGCAATTTGTGAAAAAAAATCAGCTGAAATCTTGGAATAAAGTGAAAGACTTTTAAAGATTTTTTTTTATTCATAAACTATATAAAAAGTCAATAAAAGTATACCAAAATCTAGTAGTTATAAAAATTAATAAATTTTTTAATATATGTTTATTTTTATAAACTTTATAAAAATTATGATTAGATACCCCTAATTTTTATAAATTTTTTTAAAATTTTTAAAATTTTTAATTAAATATCTCTTGACTTTTATGAAATATTTAGAAGTTATTATCGAATACCTCTTAATTTTTTAATTCTATTAAAATTTTTAATTTTTCATACCTAATATATCACCTAAATAAATAAATTTAAAAATAAAATAAATAAATAAAAAATAAATATTTTGACATATTACTCATAACAGTAATGATTGTAACAAAATATAATTCTATCAATATATTTTTTCTTTTTTCATTAAACTCATTTTTTATATTAATTTATTTATATTTCTTTAATATAATTATTCTATAATCATATTTTATCTGAAATAATTACTCTTAATTATTACTTTTAAAACTAATTAAGCATACAATTGATTACGGAATGGGATAAAGCCAAGATAAATGGAAGTAAGAACTAATTAATCTAGAAGTGGCTCTTTAACTAACTATAGACGTACCCCTCTTTACTTTTAAATTTTAAAATCAAGATCGATCATACAACAAACATTATCAATTAATCATTTTTTAAATTTTTTAAATTTTTTTAAATGATATTGACAAAGTCATCATATCTAAAGGCATTAGAATCCATGCCACATTCAGTACTTTTAGGTCTTCTTTGTTATAGTTGCAAGTATTTTATTGAAAAATAAAATGAATAATTTTAATTAATTACTTTCATTAAAATTGTCTTTAATGATAAGCAAATGCCTGTGAAGTGTTAACCATATATGTTACCTTTTTTGCGAAATGCATGACTTTAATCTAAGACCTTATTGATTTAAGGCTAATAGTTTGTTCTTAAATAATTACTATAAAACCTATTCGATAAGTTAATAATATTTATTATATAATAATTTTCTATGATTTCGAATTACGTTAATAAATTAAATTAATATATTTTTTAATTAATATTATTGAAGTCTCAATAATATTAATTTATAAAATTCAATTCCTGACCCAATAATTTTTTAAATATTTAATAAATATAGAAATACAATACTCCTTTTCGTTGGAAATAAATCATGATGCTTGAAATAGGCAAAATCGAGACATGTGGATGCAAGTCGAGTGAATTGGCATCATTGATAAGTTGGTTGGCCTACGAATGTTAATGTGGTGTAACAATGATACATGATAACCTTATATGGGCAGAGAAACTTGCGAGCATGCAAATTCTAATAGATTGATGGGCTAAATACGAGATGATATGACTATGGCCAACAAAGTTCGATATATAAATTTATTTTTCCCAAGGCACTGTATCCCAAATGAACATGGTTAGAGAGCCAAATTATGATCCAACACAAATTTCATTGTGAATTGAGTATTGGATTGAGATAGTCCACAAGCAATTTGTGAAAACTGGCTGGTGAGTTGTGAAGTGATTTCTATAATTGGCTAGAGAGCCACTTTCCTATGTTATCGGTTTATCCTCGGAGCGTGAGGTAATCGGGTGACAAAAAAAATGCATAGACATAAAGAGTTTGCCAATAGAGCTTGAGACAACCAAGAATGAAATTGAACGGTGTGGTACCCCTTTATAATTATTTGTTGGACTTAAATAGTCAATGCTAAACAGTGAAATAAACATCGAGCTACAAGTGGAACCAATGTGATCATGCGATAAATATCTAGAGCATAAATGGAGAAATTGGAGAGCAAAACAATGAACACTTTTTAAGATTGCAATGATGATGAGATAAGTTAGAAACAGTTAAAGTTCAACTCGAAAAGCATTTTGCTTGGACAGTATCCGAAGTTCTTTGTGAAAATGTTCTCCTTGAAAGACAACTACAACAACATGTGAAACAATTTTACCCTATTAATTTCCTTAGGTGCTCTCACCTTCCGAAGTGGAGTATCCTTGGAAGAATTGTAGAATCGAAAACTTTGAGACCTAGAGATGGATCCTTGACTGTGCAGGCAACTATATGCACAAGAGCACACAATTGTGTGGCAAATGTGGGAAAATTAGCACACCACCAGGTAAATGCAATAACAAACATACAAAAGTAAAGACAATGTATATGAATGCTTGGCAACAATAATCTGATGATAAAGTCTCGAAGACGCAAAGTCGTTGACATTTAGACAAAAATATGAACATGGAAAATGCACTTTGGTGGCATCCTTATGAACAAATATAATTTATGGCAAATGAGTACTAAAGGTGCAAGCTTTCTATACTTTTCTTTATTATATTTCATTTTTATCCTACTGCGAGTAGTGTGAATCTTGCAAAAATGTTTTTGGTTATAACATTGTGTGGCTATGGCCAAACTTTTTATATTGTGAAAATTATTGGCTTTAGTTATTTGTGTAGTGATATATATTAATATCTTTATTATTTCATATACCTTGTGGCTACTATTAGCTTCATTATTTGTGTTTTGCAAGGCACATTAATAATTTTGAGCACAACATCATGATGCAAGTATGAGCTATCACATTTCATTATCCAACAACCTCCAGTATCGTTTAGGATGACGATAAATTGAGTGGGGGAGAATAGTAAGGGGTGGGCAAGGCCTCGATAAGGTAAAAAAGTATAAAAAAGGTGATAAATGTGGACTCCAAAGATGAGAACGATGAGATATGTGATGTGGAGATACATTGTGAAAGATATACACTCATTATGAGAGTGGAGAATATGTGATGTGGAGATACGTTGTGAAAAATGTACACTCATGATGAGAGTGGAGAATATGTGAAAAATTTTTCTTTGATGCAGATGGAAAGAAGAATTCAAGGAGTGACGGGAACATCGATAAGTTGAGTGGGGGAAAATGTCAAGGTCTGGCCCCACAATGGAAAAATTGTAATATAAATGTGAATTATATGTTAATTTGATGAATATGAAGAGTTTCGACAGTGCAAGTAGAATTGGCCAGTTGGCTATGCAAATTGGCCCAATCACTTAATGGTTTAGCCAATTCTCATAATCTACTCGTGCATTTGATCTAATATTTTGTGGAAGGTCTTTATATCACCTATAATGGAAGCATACCTGTCACGACCCGCTCTCGCGAACCGCGACGGTCCTAGGGCACGGGAGATGCCAATGGCGACCGGCACCCGTAGAACCCAAATATCATACATATCAATCCTATCAATACAATGTATACATGTATACAGTCTCTATTCATTCATTATCAATCACAACCTGTCATATATTCTCAATCAACTGTATTAACAATACCCACAGGATCATATCAATCATAACATATATATTTTCCATATCATAGTATCATCATTTAGATACATGTTCATTTCCTAGC
>CANXYC010195182.1:0-23632 GCA_948193065.1 Aleurites moluccanus | reverse complement strand
CCCCTATTAGCAACTCTTTGGAATCGAAAGAGAGCTAAAGAAGAAAATATCACTTGGAGGGGAAAAAAGGCAAAATCTAGTGATGAAAATGATTTCTTGGCCTTTTTTCCTTGCTTTCGCGAGTCTTGGAGTGTTTCTGTGTGTCACTCTGCGTTTTTCTCTATTTTGGAAGGTGGGGGGAGTCTCTCTATTTATAATAGGAGCCTTGGGGGTCGAATCCCATCATTTTTCAATGTGGGATTCGGAAGAAAACAAATGCAGAACGTCGCTGCCGCCGACAAGAGAAGTTGCTGCCACCAAAGGGGGGTGGCGGCGCCGCCATAGTGCCTTGGCGGCATAGGGTATGAAGGAGGGCGGCGCCGCAGCAGGGCATTCCTGGGCTTGGCAGCTGCCGCCCAGAGGGGGTGGCGGTGCTCTGGCGGCAATGCCAAGCCTGAAGGGTGGCACCTGCGCTCCAGCTTCGTTCTGAGGCAGTTCCGAGTCTCTCCGAGTGTGGGTTTGGTTCCGGGGAATGCCGTTCGAGTTGGCATGAGTCCGAGGGGCGTAAAAATGAGTGTTCACAGTAACCTAGAGAAAAGATAAGAAGATAGGGGTGGGCACCTCAATTTAGTAAATTATACTAAACAATATACTAACTTGATGCAACCCGATTATTTTACTGTAAGGAATGCTCATGCAATGTGTCATACAGATAGATAATCACGAATCAAACAAGGATGAAAATTAGTCCACATGGATCCAATTGAACCTCAATTTGGGAGCCAATCCACTACTTGGCTCTCTAAATCTAAATACTGTCTCTTAAAATTCAATACATAGGGTTCCGCCGTCATGGCCTAAGTTAAGTAGCGCTAACCTGACTAGCAAGCTACAGTCATGCCAATTATAGTTCATCAAATCATAAATAATCCATAGTCATAATCATTAACTCATCAAATCATAAACAATCCATAGTCATAATCATCAACCTAAATGACCCTATATCATCTTAGTCCCATTCAGAAACCACAATTAATATGCATCATGGATTATAATGAACATACACAAGCATACATGCTTATATATATTTATGTGCACATGCATGGAAAATAAAATAAAAAATTAGAAAGTTTCATTCACATTCTTGATGGTGGAATTCAAATTAGATAATTGGCTCGACTCAAGAGCTACATAAGACGATTATAGATAGTCTAAAAAAAGAAAACAATAAAAGATTATTAGAATAAGAATTATAAGAATCAATGATAGACACAATCCTAAGACTGTGGAGAATATATTGAAAATTTGATAGTAGTTTTCTTAAAATAAACCTAAGTTCACTGAAATTTAGACGACAAACTCAAATACCCTATTTGGTCCTCCACAAATATCAGAAATACAATAATTATACTAGAATCGACTTGTAGTCCGAAATTAATATATTTAACTGCACAAAACAATATTCTTTTAATAACTCATGGCCTCAATTTATTATCAATAATTATTCTAAAACCATCCATTCATCACTTAAAATATTTAACTATCAAATACATGTTTGAAAAATAATTTTTGAATTACTGAACAACACTCATCTATCAGTCTTGGGAAAATTCGTTTGAAAATAATTGACGACGACAATTGGTGGCAAATGGGTATTAATGGACTCGTCTTGATGAGTGGAGTCTAAAAATTAATGTCACTCTCCCTCACTCACCGGTGGTCGCCAAAAAATGGTGTCGGTAGTAATGGTCTGGCCTGAAACTGACTCCAAATAACTTATTGTTTTATGGCTCAGTCTCGACAAAAAATGTTAACCCAAGTTATTTAGATAATAACTAGCTGGACTATGTAAACCACTCTAATTTTCCTTTTTCATTTCGAAGTGGAAATCTTTCTCACTATCCACTAACCCGCTACTTTGCTTAAGTGGTGGGGATGTTACAATCACACCAGATTTCATAAAAATTCAAGTAGCAAATGTGATATCAAATGAAAGCTTAGGAGGAGAGGAATTCAAATATATTAGAATCATTGGGAACATAGGTCAGAAGTTGCCTAAAAAGATTGAAAAAGCTCATCGGAGCATAACCATTAGACAACGTGTGCGTCGGCATTTGACGATGAAATTTTGGCTAGAACGTGATGGTGGTGGCTGGAAAGATGACGGTGAAATGGTGACAACAAAGAGCTCTTTCTCTCTCTCCCCCCTCTGGTTGTCCGTATACTCAGACAGCCAATAAAAGGTTATTCCTCTGATGATGATATTTCTAGAATATTCCTCAAAATATTTTCAGAATATTCTCCGAAATATTTTCAAAATATTCTCCCAAAATTTAAATTAAAAAATACTTAATAAAATAAAATAACTAAAATTAAATTAAGGAAAATATTAATTCAATATTTATATAAAAAATCAGAATGTTACAAGTACTATTTACTAGGATAGGACATTTATCTGCTAATAATACTAACCACATATGAAATGTTAGGACGAGTACAAACTATAACATATATGATGCTACCAATTGCACTAGAATAAGAAACATGTAACGTATAACTAAATATATATATATATATATATATTATCTATGGTGATAAAGTAGTAGAGAGTGGAATTGGCAGAAGTGGAGTACTTACGGGTTTGGCATTTTTCTTGCCAAAGCATTCTGGAACCTTCTTAATGAAACTTCTCTAGTTAGATACACTTTACCTTCAGTTCTATTTCTCTAAATCTACATCCCAAAATTTTCTATGTAGCTTCTAAATCTTTCATCTCAAATTCACTATCAACTCTTCTTTCAACTTGTTGGTATAAAAAATATTTATGATTAATATAAAGTAGCAAATAAATGAATGAGCCATCATCATGTTTTCTAAACTAAACATAGCTATCATATTTTCTCATCAAATAGCCATGCTCAACTATAAAAGAATAAAATTACTTGTATCACTGTCTCAGAGATTATTTTAAACCATACAATAATTTCTTTAATAAGAAAAAAAATTGTCCTCTTTGACTTCAATCTTAGAACCTTAGGTTGTGACATATAAATTTTCTTCTCAATTTTTTTTTTATCCAGTTGTTCTTCTCATAAATGGCAACTAAAGAAAGCAAGAAATGAATAGAGCTAGCTATATTTAACAATAGGTGAGAAAATATCATTGAAGTCAATTTCACAAACTTGACTATAGTCCTTTGCAATCAACTATGTCTTGTATCTAGCATCTTTGACACATGAAATGCCCTCTTTCTTTTTTAAAGACCCATAAGCATCTTTAGGTTGTTTCACCAATTCCCAATTTCTATTTTTATATAGAAACTCTACCTCTTCTTGTGTAGTAACTAACCATTTAGCTGAATTATCACAAGTAATATCTCCTGAATATGTAAAAGGTTCACTAACATCATCAATTTTTTATGCCACAACTAATGTATGTGCAATATAATATGTATCAACTAATCTTTGAGGTATTTTCCTCTCTCTTCTTGACCTATGTGTAGTAATGGAATGCTCCTTTTGCTGCAAGACACTATCTTCTGAAGGTAAATTCTCCACCTCAACTTTTGTAAGCTTAACTGAGTTCTTCGCACCTGGGAAAAATTATACCTATCGTTTGTCAACTATTGACTAATTCTCCTCAATTAAATTTTGTAATAAAATAACACTTTTATGAAAGTCCTTTAGCTAATATTTTTTTAGATTCACTAACAAAATACTAACGTGGAAGACACCCAAGCCATTTTTAAACTTCAATAGTTTACGTCAGATTACTTTTTCTTCTCTCTCACACGTGCTCACTATCTTCTCTCTCTATTTCTCTCTTATATGATTTCCTCTTCTCTCTCATATGCTCCTCTTTTCTCCACTTTTTTCATTTGCCTCCAATCATTGCTGCTTTTCTTGATGATAGAGAACTTCATCCACCTTTTTTCTCAACCTATTTGAGATAGGGATGCAACACAAGGCTAACTACTACAACGTAAGGCTTACAACCATCATTTTGAATGTCGAATGAGCTAACACAGTACAAATTAATATGTTTGGACGAATACACAAGGATGGTTGTAAATGTTACCACAAGTATCTTATAAGTTCTAGAAGCAAATGGGTTTTTTATCATTAGTTGTATAATGCTATAAACTCCAATATCATTCCAAAATAATACAAGAAATTCTCTGTAGGAACAATCTCTTGAAAACTTAGCCATTCTAACAAAATCATGCCAGAAGACCTCTTAATAAAGATCTTTGGGCATTCCTTGTTTTGCCTTACCCAAAAGTTGGAAAGAGTCACTCCTCATCTCTGCTGCAAACAATCCCATATTTGACATTGTTGCAGCTCCTTATATCCTCTGCGTCAACCAAACTTCCCTAAGCACTTTAGCATAATATCTAAGAAATACCCATCAGTCCACAAATCATGATCAAGTGGGATAACATCAATGCCAATCAAAAAAGGGAAGAAATGACCAAGAATAACCAACATCACAGCATAAAAAAAGAGCTTTAGGTAGATTTTTCTTTGGGCTTTTCACCTCTCCAGCAAGTTGACTGATTGAGTCCCAATAATTTAAATTCCAAAAGAGGGTGTTCAAATACAAAATCTACTCCACATCATGAAGATTCACTATAAATCAACTTGAAGGATCCAACTTTGGAATTGCCATAAATCCCAAAACCACAAAAGGGAGAATTGAAAGATCCCCATAGTTGCAATCCATCCCACAATAGTCAAAACCCTATAATTCATGTAAATGAGCTCAAATTTCAAAAGTAGAGCTACTTCTATACTTGGCATGCCACCACCTAAAATTGGAATTTCAGGCTTCAAATAGTCAAGAAAAAGAACTGGGTATAGAGCATAATCAATCACCCTATTTAGTCATTTCATCCATCCTTGTTAGAAACCTCCAATAGGGACCTAAAGCAAATGAAACCCAAATGACATAACCCTCAAAGTGTAGAATCAATAAACCTATTTGCGACAAGATCTCTTTGATGCATTTCATCAAACATGACATATGCAAGCTCCCACTGCTTTGCTCTAAGCACATTTAACAAAACAACAAGCATTTTCACCTCATTGACCCAAAGCTAAAACACAACTGGCCTATTTATTTGTCGTGAAAACTAAGAAAAATGAAACGCAAATTTCTTATAAACTTTATTTTCCTTTTCCAATGTTTTCTCTACCCAAATGGAGCGCTAGTGTTGATATATTACAAAATTTTCAACAAAACTTTAAAACCAATTGCATGACAAGGGATCAAAAATTTACCTAAGCCTTGAAACATCGAAATGATAATCAACTAAAGAAAAAGAAGGTAAGAATTAAACCCCACTTTTTGGGTTTTCTCTCTTTGGCTGCAATAATGATAGTTTTAGATTATAGGATTTTATATTTTCTAAAGGAAAAAAGAAAGAAGAAAGAAGAAAGAAGAAAATGATTAAAGAGTGAGAATTATTCTATTTGGGTGAAGCAAGACGAAGACTATAGTAGTTATGATGAAGGAGGCAGCCATAAAGGTTATGAGTTTGCTAGGTTTTTCTCATTTTCAGATAGTTACAGAGAGAGAGAGAGAGAGAGAGAGAGAGAGAGAGAGAGTTGAGGCAAGGGGTGCATGAGAGAAGAGAGAGAATGAGGTTCTTTGAGTTGACATGACATTTTTTAGGTAAAAGAAAATTTATATGGCATCCAAGTCAGCTTTTCATTACTAAAATTGATGAAAATTAGGCTTACCGACATTCATGAAAAGGTAAGTATAACATGAATAATATTTTCATTACAAAATTTAATTGAGGGATAGTAATGTATATTAGTCTATAGTTGAGAGATGATGGGTGTAATTTATGTTTACACTTGTGTCAGAAGAAATATGAAACTTCTTTCTTGGATGAAGTATAGTAGACTTATCAAATACAATAACCCTACTAATTATAATTTTAAGTGTTTTAGGATCAGAATACAACACTTTATATCCCTTTATACCAAGAGGATAACCAATAGAAATGCCCTTTTAGATCTAGGTTCTAATTTACCATCATTAACATGAATATAAATAGGACAACCAAATATCCTTAAATCATAATAATCAACATGCTTACCAAACTAAATTCTTCTGGAGTCTTGTAATTAATAGATGTGAGCAAAAAATGATTCACTAAGTAGCAAGCTGTAGAAGTCGCCTATGACAAAAAATCTTTAGATAGGTCTGAATTGGATAATATGTAGTGGATTTTCTCTAATAGAGCTCTACTCATACGCTCAGTTACACTATTCTGATGTGTGGTCCCCTTAATTGTAAAATGTCTGATAATACATTGATATTTGCATAATTTAGTAAATTCATTATCACATAACTCTAATCCATTATCAGTGTGAAAACACTTAATTTTCTTGTTTGTTTGCTTTTCTACCAAATCCTTCCATGACTTAATAGTATTAAAGACATCATTCTAATGTTTTAGAAAATAAACTCATATCTTCCTAGAGCAGTCATCAATGAATCTAAGTATGTAATGAGCACCACCTTTCGAAGAAACACGAGTAGGCCCCAAAGGTCTGAATGAACATAATCCAAAGTATTTTTAGTATTATGAACTTTAGCATTGAAACTGACTCTCTTATGTTTGCCAAAAATGCAATGTTCATAAAACTCTAACTTTGATGTACTTTGGCCACATATAAGATCCCTCTTACTTTAAATATCCAAACCTCTCTTACTGATGTGCCATAGCCTCATAACCCACAATTTAGTGACATCAAAATATGGCATAGAAGATGAAGAGATAATAGTTGTACCTATAACAATAGTCCTTGCAACACATATTATCTATCATTTTTCCGGAAGTCCTTCATCGCAATAAGAGCACCTTTTAGAATCCTTCATCACAATAAGAGCACCTTTCAAAACCTTCAAAACTCTACCTTCATTAGCGAATCCATTACTAGAAATTTCTAACACACTCAAAGAAATAAGATTTTTCTTTAAGTCAGGATCATGTTGCACTTTAATTAATTTTCTCACCATACCATGCATTTTAATTTTACCTATGCCAATTCTAGCAATCTCACAAGGGTAGTCATCAACCATTAAAATAACTCCATCATGAACATGTTTAGAGGTAGAAAACCAATCTTTATTGTGACATATGTGAAATGTGAAAGTAGAATCTAAAACCACATTTGCATAGATTTGGAATCGTCTCCAGTAACAGAGAGAAAATCGTATTCAAAATCTTCCTATACAATACTAGCTTCAATAGGCTTCTCATCATTCTTTTTTTTTTTTTTTAATTTTTTATCATTGTCTCTATTTTATTGCTTGTTTTGCAATTTGAAATATTCAATTTTAATGTGCCCCTTTTTCTTGCAATAATTGTAGGTCATATTCTTGTGCTTGGAATTAGATCTGGATTTGGGTTCTATTGGAAAAATCTTTATTGGTAGATGTCCCTTTAATGATCAAGCTTTCTATAGGACTATCACCACTAGATGCAAGTCCTTTATTCATAAACTCTTTTGAAAATAAAGCTAACTTAGCCTCTTCTACAGCAAGAGTAGGCTTACTGAAAATCATAGTATCTCTGAAGTGTTTATATAATTGAGGTTAAGAGTGAAACAATATAAGAGCTTTATCTTCTTCATCTTACTTGATATCCATATTTTTTTAGATCCATTATAATAAATGAGAATGCTTCAATATATGATTTTATAGGTGTACCTTCAACCGTATCAATTGTGTGCAACTGATTCCTTGGCACCAACTTTGCTATGAGAGTTTTCGTCATGTATAATGACTCAAGCTTGGACCATAAATCTTTTGCAGTATTTTTAGTAATAACATTATATGGAACCTCATTTGACAAGCATAACTTGATGGTTGCTTGAGCTTTTTCATCCAATTCATGCTTCTACTCTTCAATCATTATAGCATACATCTTATCCTTCCCTAATAGAGCTTTCTATAACCCTTATGTGTCAGGATTGTATGCATCTTGACTTGTCACAAAGTAAAACTGACTTTCGATCATACTTCTTAATATTAAACTTTGTCATAGCCATAACTAATCCCAAATAAATTTTAACTGGGATTTGATACCATTTGTAAGAATCAATTTGAATTACTTTGAAATAATATATATGCAATAACAAAATAAAATAAAATAAAGAAGACATAAATTTACATAGTTCGACGTAAGCCTACATCCTTAGATGAAAAAAAACAAATTTTAGTAACAAATTTTAGAGAAGTACTAGAAAGAGAATAACATTCAATCCTTGAACCCAAATACATCCAATATGCTCACCACTCTAAAAAATAAGATTGGCTAATAGAAATTCAAGGTAATATTAAGGTTTTGAGTTGGAGTGTAGTGCTAGACCCATAAATATGTCATTCATCAAGGAACATTAAGGATATCTTCCAAAATAAGTGGGATCTCCATTTTCAATGAGTAATATCATAGTCGATGGCTTCACAGGATTAGTATGATGCAATGTTTAAGTCTTGTAGATTGTAACCTCTACGTGGAAGAACAAAAGGACTCCTGATGCGCCCTAATAAGTGGAGTACTAAAATTCTTTATTATAAATACTCGAGACTTTTGTTCGAGGGGGAGCTCAAGTCCAATATAAATATTCACACTTGAAGGGTGAGATTACTAGGATTTTAAATGTGTGGAATCATACATTAAAAAAAAGAAGAGATTAAAGAGGGACATATAAGTGAGAATGACTCATAAATACATTATCTTAAACTTTTCATTTATAGTGTGGTGTGAATATTATAATTGTATTTCTCACCAAGACCAATTAAAGAGAGCTCCTAAATTAAATGGACTCTCTAATTCTAACAACTATCTATATTATGGGATATATATTATAATTAACATATCATAATATTATTATTAGTTAATTCGCCATAATTTAATTCGATGGATAAAATTCAGCTAGAAATTTAACGTGCTAACTCAATCCATTATTACTTGAAAATATGTGTTAGAAAATGAAACTTACAAAAAATAAATATAAAATTAACCAAACCCTAATGGACAAGACACATGGCACATCCACAATATTGTAACCCCAATTAATTATGTGTGAGAAAAGGATTGATCTTGGGATTTATTGTAGAATAATATGTCGATAATCTACGGTTTGACATGTTGAATGTTATTTATTTAATTCTTTCTTATAAAAATTGATAACGTTTACGATGGTGTGAAATGTGAATTGAAGATAGAATCATAGTTATTTTCATCCTTCACAATTGACTTGCTCAAATTATTTAGACTATTACACACCTTATGATACTTCCGAGCAAGTACTCCAATGGAGTCTAAATACATGCGCTAATTTGTCTTCTACTAATTTTAAAATTAACGATATCTTTTTGCTAATCTCGATGATAATCACCATCATCGACCAATAGTATGGCGTCATCGGACACCAAACAACTATTTAACTCCTCTAAGTTTTTGCTCAAGTCCAAGGTCCCCACTATGTTTAATTTCAAATCCACTTGCTTAAAATAATATATAAAGCTTGATGTAAGTTTCACAAGAAAAAACATCTTATAATTCAAATTGATACTCAAGTTCCATTTCAAAAGTAATTCATAAATATATATTTGATTCATATATTGTTTAAATCATAATACTTAGAAAAAAAATATTTTATTTATAATATTAAAAATTTAAACTTCAAAACTCCATATAAAAATAAAATAAAGAATAATTAATTAATAATTTTTAATTTAAATATTATTGAAAAAAGTATACCATATTGAATAATAATAAAATATATAAAAAATTTATATATAAGTAGAAATTGAACTTAATAGAAATCAATTGATTTTATGCAAGTAAATTTTCAATACTTGCATACTTATTAAGCCCACATACTGATAAATGAACTTTAATAAATATTAATTGATTCGTTAAGAAATAAAGTTAGCAAGGAAATATTGAAATTTATGAATTCATTTCTTTCAAGCAAACAGAAAAACATAATAACATGAATTGTTTACATAGATATAAGCTAGTATTTTCTGTTCAAGGATTAAAGTATATGACTACTTTCTATTAATATTTTATGTATATGTTTTTTCTATATTTGATTATAAATGAAAGATTAGGATAATGGGAATAACTAAACCTAGGATAAATAATTTTATTTTCTAACTAATCCTTACATGATAAGTTTAGTTTTAAGTTTCAATTTCCATAATATAATAAAATGAAATTGGATCTTTCTACTACTAAGTAATATTTATATATATGTTTTTTTCTATTTTTATTGGTTCATTCTACAGTAATATATATATATATATATATATATATATATATATATGTATAAATAATTAGTATTTAATTTAATATTCAAATATTAAAAGAGAATGTAACTAAAGCATAAATAAACTCGCCCACCCACACAAAGAGCAGCCACATTTTATTTTAATTTATACATTAATTGACAAAAATAACATATAATAAGTTAAATTAATTTAGAAATTAACGAGTCAAATAATAAACTATGCATTGGTTTCATAAAGTGGTTTCATGAAATATTATTTAGATTGAAAATGAAGGATTGTGATGCTTATGATTAAAAATAATTTCATTAGATATCAGTAAATCTTAATGAGATATATTGTTTTATAATCTTAATTTTATTAATTAAGAACATATTTATTTATAAGTTAATCAGATTCAAGAGATTAAAAATTAAAGGGATATTGCGTGCATGTGAAGGTATCTTTAAAACTAAAAAGTACAATAAGCAGAAAGAAAAAAAAGAGAATATTAAGGAATAAAAAAAATGCCTTATTTATATATAATAATGAAAGTATTTAATATAATTCATCTCATTTATGAATGAATTATATTAAAAAAAATTAATTTATAAATAAATCTTTTGGCATTTTAATTATTAAGCATAAAATTTATTTAAAAAGTCAACTAATTTTAGTTAAATCAAAATAAATTTATTTATAATTTCTACTAATTATTTTTTTTATTTATAAATTCTACCAAATTCAATTGAATTTGATTAGAGTGTAACTAATTTTATGAAATTAGTAGTATCTAATTTTAAATAAACTTTTCATTTATACTAAATTTGAAATATGAAATTAAATAAATGTAACTCAAATTCCTAATGAGTAAGTAATAACAATTGCGGATCTAACATTTTAGTTTTGGGTAATTTTTTAAAAGTTCTTTAATTTAAAAAAAAAAATAGATAATTTTTCAATTTATATTAAGGATTTTTCTAATTTTTGGGTGACTAACACTCCACAACATTGTAATTATTACCAGAATCTGGCAGCGTGTCACTGAACTTAATTCTCATGCAAATTTTTTGGTTCTATCTTTTCAACAATAACAGATAGAAAAAGCATGTAATTTTTTTTATGAAATCCATATTTGCTTATTTTATTCCAATTCTTTATTATTATTATATAGATGAAGTGAAACCTTCAATTACTTTCACTTTAATTAAGGTATTTGTTTTAATTTTATTTCTTCTAGAACCTTCCTAGATCAAACCATGTTTATAAATCCATATTTTTATTTTACTAAATACTATAATTAATAGTGATAATTCCTTCCCTAATTGCATATATATCAAAATTCAGCAAAATTCAATTGGAATCTTATAGAAGTATTAGTTAGTAATTTATATCGATAATAGTAAGCAGTAATAGACTTGTAATTGGTAGCCTTAGTTAATTTTTCTTATACATATAAATATTGTTCTTTGTTATGTACATATACAAGTCTTTATTAATAAAATAAAATTCAGTTTCTCAAATTCAATAGTTCTATACTTTCTCTATTAAGATTAATTCAAATCAACATAATATTGATGTGATTATGACTTAAAATTTTAAAAATAATGGACAATAATTTAGCAAGAAATTGAATTATACGAAGGAAATTTATATTATTATTTTTATTTATGTGAGTGTGTTCATAAAATTTTTTTTAATAAAAAAAATCTTAAATCAATTTATATATCAATTGAAATAAAATTATTTTTCGAATGTGTTAAAACATACACCTCAATGTTCAGTCTATATATTATAAAATTATCTTTTTTAATGTTAATCTTAATAATCTAACCCACATGAACAAAGAGAAATACAAGTTTGCTTGGAAGTTAGACTCAAATTAACCCTTGAGATTGATGTCTATGTGCTGTGGCTAGCAACCCAAACCTGCTTTTGGGAAAAAAAAAAGAAAAAAGAAAAAAAGAAAAGCAAACGGCTTATAATATTGAATATTAAAATGTTTGCTGTTGCTTTTAGAAAGGGTCCTACTCTTAAACACACCGATAATGGCATAGATTCTGCAGTGTTTAAAATGTTAAATTAATAGAAAAGAAAAAGTTGAAAGAAAAGAAAAACCACACACTACGATTATGACCTGACCACGTGGATGATAATGACAACATGTTTATTTTATTATTATTATTGTCATCATATGGGGGAAGCATTATCTTATTAAAGTTCAATTAAATAAATAAACTACTAAACTAATATTGATTTTCTATTTGTATTACTAATTAAATTACAATTAATAGTTATTAACTTTATATTATCATTTTCCATTGTCAATTGTATTTTATTAATATTACCATATAATAAACTAAAAATTTATTTAATTATATCTATATCCATATGTAGAAGTGGTAAAACTTTTGAATTTTATAAACAAAATAATATATGTATATATAATATTAAGTATTACTTAAATATGTATTTTATCTATTTTACTATTGGAGATTTAGATGATCTTGAAAAAAATAAAGAGATTAGGTTAGCCGAAAGATAGTTATCACTTGAAATGACTTTTGATAAAAAAATTATCTTATTTTTATTTGATCGAATTAAAAAAAATTCTTTTATTTAAAATAAAAATTAATATATGAATTTATTATTAGTTAGTTTATCTTTGAATATTAAGAAGGAGAGAATTAATCTTAAGTATATTACTTATATTGCTAGCTAACTATCCATATTGCTTTTACATATGAATTTAATTTTCAAAGTATAAAAAAATTTCTAAGTAATTGTACTAATATAAATATATGATTTTATAGTAATTATTTTTAATCATTATCATATCAAATTTCTCCCCTTGTTTAGTTTTCTTTTAGTTGTATTTTTCATTCAATAATCAAACTTATCTTTTTTTTTATATATATTTCATATAATATTTGTTTTAATTTATTTTTATGTATAATTATAAAGAAAAATTATATTTTTTGCAATCAATTATTTTTTTATTAATTTACTAGATCATCTAAAGAACGTATTTCAAGAAATATATTTAAATTCTTATTGAAATAAAAAATTTAAATTTAAATTTATTTTATTTTAATATTCCTAGAGTAATATTAATATAGATCAATTAATTAATTAATGAAAAATCAATCAAAACAAATATTTATTATATAATATTATTTCATATTTACATATTAATAAATATATAATATCATATGTATACAATTATTTTTATTATGAAATTGAAAACCATATTAATTACAAATTTTGAAAAATCATATGCATAATTAATATAAAAACACCTGAATTATGTGCAACACGTATGAATTTTCTAATTATATTTACATTCTATCAAATATAATAATTATAATATAATTTGAGAAGATTTATCCAATATAAATAAAAAATATGCTGTATATATGTATTGCATATATTTATCATGGTTATTAAAATTGGACTGGATTGGTCAGTAGAACAAAAAAAATTAGAAATTAAATTAAGAATTAATCTGGTCAGCCTTCAAAATTTCGTCTCCCAAAACCAGTTAAAAAATCGATAAATCGGTAAATCGGTCAAATCTTTACTATTTTTTTAGGTTCGAGTGGATCATAATTTTTTTTTTTAATTTTTAATTTTTAATAAAAAAATTAAATTATATTTATTTTTATCATATATATATATATATATATATACTAATTCTTTTTTAATTTAATCAGTTTGATCCCAATCGAATTTCTAACTCTTTAACTCTGAGCTTTCATCAGTTCTTTAATCTATCCGATTTTGAAAACATTAATATTTACTGAATGACCCAACATAGCATATCTTTCAAAGGACAATAGGCCTCAAGGGAAGATAAGGTTCAAAACTATATATATACTTGAAAATATTATTTTACTATTATATTATATATAATATAAATATATTTAAAATTATAAAATTTAAATATTTTATTAGAATCTCAAATTGCTTAAAATTTATATTATAATATTTAAATTTGATGAATTAAATTTAAATAATTTGATTCATTTACAATTAAGAAAACATAATCCCAAGGAAAAAAAAATGGACAGAAGGCCCAAAACTGCTCCACAAAGGATAGCAATCATAACTTTGTGGGCTACTCTGACTTGTTTCAACTAAGGTGGGCTACTCCACAAAAATGGCCTGTTTCGGTCATTAAATTCCACGTTTGAAAAACATATACTAACGTCAACTTACTACATTCTATCAGTTTTAGCAGGATTGAACTCAAGTTTGTTTATCAATTTCTAAATTCACTATCAGTTTAAGTTAATTTAATTACTGTTGTAAATAGTAGAGATGTAAATAATCATAGTCAGCAAGTTAGTTAGGCTTTATTCTAATCGGTTAGCTTAGCTTAGTTAGCTTTTATTAGTTCTGTTAGCTGCCACTGTATATAAATACTTGAGGAAAGTTTAAAAAAAAAAAAAATCATGTGTTTTGATTTTTTATAATTTCAGATTTTGATTTTTTTTTAAAAAAATAAAATGTGGCCTGTAATTTATACTGTTAGCAATTTAAAATTTACAATTCTAATGCTGTCAATGTCTATTGATATGACATTTATATAAAAATAGTGACACTTATATTCTGTAAGTGTCATGTTATATTGATAAGTATCGTTAGCATTCAGAATTTTAAATTGTTAATATTACAAATCAATCTATTTTGTTAAAAATAATTTCACAAATCAAAAATATAAAAGAATTAAAATATATGATTTTTTTTTTTTTTATATTTTTGTTTGTATAATTTTATCTAAACTTTCATGCATATAAATGGAAATATTAAAAATTTCGAAATAAGATATGGCGTAAACCCTAAGAGCTCAATTAATTGATACATGAAAGATTGAGACGTTTTCAACTTAGTCCGTATTCATATTTATATTTATGTCTATGCTATATATTAAATTTAAAATTTTTTGAATTATCTAAAAAGACATAATTTATAATATAAATGATCAAAAGAACTTCACTATTAGATCTTGTATTGATTGGACTGCAAAAAATTTGTTCAAAAATCAAATAAAAATAAAAAACTTTAGAAAACTTTTTTTCTTAGATTAAAAACGTAATCCAAATATAAATAAAAATTTTACTCTTAAATACTTACTAATTCATATTTTAACAAAAGATTTAATTAGTAATTCTATTATAAAATATAAAGTACGAAATTTTTTAATGATTATTGTTAAAATCTGCACTGGCGGCACATGTTTTCACTTAAAATTCGCGAACGGGCAAAACCGTAAAATTCTGCCTCCGAGTGCCACAAACACTGCTGGACAACTTCAATTTTATTTGTTCTCAAATAAAATTAGAATTGCACATAATAAAAAATTAAATATTTCTTATATTTATATTGGATAAATTTTTAAAGGTCTTAAGAATTAATATTTACAAGAAATATATTAATAACATTACAAATTAAATTTCTATCTTAAATTAAAAATAAATCTCACCTTAATTTTATTTTGAATAACCATGCATTAAATCTATTATAATATAAAGACATTGTTGAATTTCAGATAGACATATATATTAAATATCTTTAAATGCATTTATGAAAAGATATCATATATAATTATAAATTTCATAGATATATTTATGTAAATAATTTTTACGAATAAAATTTATAAATCAAAAGAGATTAATATATTTTTATTAGACTTTTAATGGGTCACAAGGGGTTAATTGGCTAAACGAAGAATAGGTCAAATAAATAAAAATAAGATAATTATGTCAAATAAAATAAAATTAAAAAATTTAATTTAATCAATTTTAAATTAAATAAATTTATTAAAGTATGGTCACTTCATTTTCAAGCACCATTCTTTTTCAAAATATTATTCTTTTAAGTTCTCAATCAAAGAGTTCATAATATTTTCTTCTTTTAATTCACATGATTCTTCACTCCATCACCAATAACATAATCCATGGTCAAGCAAGAATTCATAATATTTTTTTTACACAATTCACTTGCTTTCCTCCAAACTTTATTTTCATGCATCATAGTGATTTCAATTAAGCAAGAGTAACACCCTTTTTTTTAAAGATTATTTTCAATAAACACATTATAATTCCCCTTTTCATTACTCACATCAATTTTTAATAAATATTTAAACTTAACATTGTTATCTCACACATAATATAAAATATAATAAATAAGGTTAACAATCGAAAAAAGGGAAAATTGAAATTAAAATTAGATATAAAATGATAAATTAGGGGTAAAATTTTAAACAAAGATGGATGCAAGTAATAAGACTGAATAAATAATGCATCTTTCAAAGTAAATTAAAAAATTTTGCTTTAAAAGTTCACAAAAACATGTTATAAGATAAGTGAGGCAAATAAAGATAAAAACTATGTATAAGTCCTCTCTAAGCAACTATATATAATTTCAATGTAATTAATTTAATGCAAAAACTAATCAAAACATAACCTCAATGAGATAAATTTCTCATATAAGATATATTTCAACAAATTATACATAAATATCAAGTATTGTCTATCCTTTTTCCTTCAACATTTATTCAATACAAGCATATTTATTAATAAAAGAGTAAAATTTGAAAAATTTATCTATCAAAATACAAAGAAACATTTAAAAATAACTTAAAAATAAAGACAAACTAAATATCCCAAAAATTTGCAATTTACATTGTCCTCAATGTCAAAGAGAAAAAAAAAAATAAAGAAAGATATACTCCTTGAAGAAAATTAGAATCCAAATTGTAAACTCGAGATACATTCCACTTCCTTGCTTTCTTTAAAATATCAGGAATCAAGACTAAAGCAAATATAAGGGGTTAATCATAAAAAGAAAAACAAAGGATAACCAATGAAAATAAAAATAAAAGAATAAAAGTTTAGGACATGAGTTGTCTCCCAATAAGCGCTTATTTATAATCAATAACTTGACTTTGGCAAGGCATTGATTTAGGGGATCATTCAAATAGTAGGTCATCATTTTTTACAGCAAATATCCCTTTACAGGTGATTGGAGGTATGGATCTTTAGCATAAAATTTTTTAGAATTTTTCCTTTTAATTCATTATCTTTATGTAACAAAAAATTAGAGGTTTATTTGAATTTTCTTTTTACCACCTTGCTAATCACATCCACTTCATCACAGCTATCTTGAGAAGAAGAAAACTAGATAGGTTTTGCAATAAAGAACACTTCTTCCTCTTCTCTAATTTACAAATTGAGCTTACCATTCTTCACATGAATGATAGCTCCAACTGTAGTTAAGAATGACCTTCTCAAAATTAGTGGACTTTCAATATCCTCCTTTATGTCAAGCATAATGAAGTCCACATGAATATAAAACTTCCCAATATTTACCAAAACACTCTCCATAATCCCAGCTGACCTCTTTATAGATTTATCCACTAATTGTAAAGAAATTTTAGTAGGAGATAATTTCCCAAGCTTCAATATCCTCCAAAGAGATAAAGGCATTATACTTGCATTAGCTCCTAAATCACACAAAAGTTTATTAAAATTTAATTTATTAATAGTGAAAGGGATAGAAAAACTCCCTAGATCTTCTAGCTTTGGTTGAATCTTTCGTTGGATAATGGCATTGCACTCCTCTGTAAGTACAATCAACTTCATCACAGTTTACTTTTCTCTATTAGATAATATCTCTTTAAGGCACGTCATATATGGGGCATTTGAGCTACAATTTCTAAAAATGAAAAATTAATGTGAAGTTGTCTAAAAGCATTTAAAAAATTTTCACTTACTTTGTCCAATTAGGTCATTTTCAATCTTTGAGGAAAAAGAATAGGAGGCAAATATGGCTTGACTTATGGTGGTTTAGAAACTTTCTCTTACTCATTTTTAGCTTCACTTTCTTGTTTAGAAGAGGTATCTTCTAGATTAAGTCTGTTTTGCTCATCACTATCATTCTTTCATTATTGACCTCTTCATCTTCTTTTTTGTCACTTATGATCTCGGTAATACCTTTACAATGTTCTATCGAATTCATTTTAGTTTGGCTAGGCAAATTACTTTTGTCACATCCCAATTTCAGTGGTGCGACGGTCCTAGGGTAAGGGTAGGCGTAAGACCACCATAAACCCGTAGAACTCTCATATCCTGGATCTCATACACATTACACATTCATATCAAATATAGATATCATTCAACATTCATTTCTATGATTCATATAAGCAAAATTCATATTTTTATCTTATATCATTTTATAATTTTCTCTTGTTCCTTACTGATCAAAAGATGTATCCCACATCACTAAGGAACAAGGGTAACCCAAAAAGGTAACAATTCATACATTAAAATATTATCATCTCTAATGACCATCTACGGAGCTCTAGAGTATACTCCCAATACATACTGTACCATAATACCATACAATGAATATACACAAACAATTTATCCTTGAATTCCTTTTAGCAATTAGCTCAACAGCAATCTCTCTAATTTCCTTGATTTTCTTCTCCTAAAAAATTTCCCCAAATATTCAAAATTAGGGTTTTCCTTAATCAATAATACTCAACATGATTTCTTTATAATTAACCATCTTAAAGTTTCTATTCTTAATTTCCAACATCAATTAATTCATCTCTTAAAGAAAAATCTGCAATTTACTGTTCACGCTACTATTCATGACTGTCTATTAATTCTGATTTCTCTAACATTAATTACCATTAATAGCTTCAAGATACTTGACATAAATTCTATACACCCATAATTAATTATTCTAACTACCAGACTTAATTAATCTAAAAGAAAATGACATTTGAAGAAAATTTACCTTATTTCTCCAAAAACTGATTTCTTGAAATATTCTGCTTGAATATGACAATTGATGCCTTAAAATATATTAATCTAGAGATTTAATGCATTAATTTTGAGTATTAATGCATTAAAGAATAAATGGGACTATCTTGACAAGAACTGAAAAAGAACGAAGAGAAAAAGAAAGAAAATTGTGCAGAAAATTGCTACTGGGCACTTGGTTAAATAGGCCACTGCCCCAAAATCTCACTCGCCAGCTCGCCTCACCAACCCGCCTTGGCCATGCTACCTCGCAATTTCCACTTCGCATATGCCACCTCGCATATGCTGCTTCGCCAAACTCTCCTCGCGAACTCCTCTTCTCCTAAGCTGCCTCGCATATGCCACCTCGGCAATGCCTCTTCACATAATGCCACCTCGCTTAATCCTCTTTGCCAAACTCTGCTCGCCTATGTCTCTCTTCGCATATGCTACCTCGGCAAGGCCTCTTTGCATAATACCACCTTGCTTTTTCCTCTTCGCCAAATTCCTCTTCGCCTAACTCCACTTCGCATATGCCTCCTCGCATATGCCTCCTCGCTAAATTCCTCTTCGCATATGCCACCTCGCATATGCCTCTTCGCCAATTCCCTCTTCACCAAATTCCTTTTCGCACATGCCACCTTGCATATGCCTCTTCGCCAATTGCCACCTCGGCAATCTTACCTCGCCACTTCGCTAGCTCGCATTGCCAGCTCACAAATGCCATCTCGCATTTGCCGGCTCGCAATAACCAGTCTCTACCCAAATTGAAACCCTTCCTCGACAACTTATACTTAATCAGCTCGCAAATGAGCTACAAACATTCAAACTTCCTGATTCTTTTTGCCACTTAAAATAGACATGCAGGGTTTCAACATATCCAAAATTCAAATCACAAAGGCAACTACACAGACCATGGTGACTCTCTGAATTCCACCCTGACTTACTGCTCAAAACTCATCCGAACAGACCTAAGAAATTCCACTCTCCACTGAGTTATACTTATCAAAATCTCTTGAAATTTTACAGCCAACAATACAACATACAAAGAAATATTTCTCATGTTTACAGCTTTGCCTCAAACTTCTTCAATCATTCCTTGAAAATTCAAATATACACAGATTTCCTGCAAAAATGCTAAACTAGATAAGTCCTGCTCAAGGAGCCATACCTCCTCATACATACAGAATTTTACCAAACTATTTTATAGAATTGAAGATGAGACATAAATCCACAACTTTTATGTTTTATACTTTAACAAATTATTTCTTTAAAATCACACAATCAGCTTCACAAAATCTTATAACCAGAAATTTCTGGATTCCTCAAACATTTATATTTTCAATTAATTAAATTCTTCAAACACACAATTAATTAAAATGATAAAATTTACAGATATTACAATCTTCCCCCCTTAAATAAATTCATCCTCGAATTTATAATAACCTGCCTCAAGCCTGAAATAGAAGGGGATATTTGTCTTGCATGCCTCGCTCACTTTCCTAAGTGCACTCTTCCATAGCTTGATTTCTCCATAGAACCTTAACCATTGGTATTTTCTTATTCCTTAGCTTCTTAACCATTCGGTCCACAATGAAAATTAGAGTTTCTTCATACGTCAAATCTGGTTGGAGCTCCACTTCCTACACTTGCAACACATGAGAAGGATCGGCCATATATTTATGAAGCATCGATACATGAAATACCGAATGCACCTTATCCATGCTAGGAGGCAAAGCCAACTTGTATGAAACCTCTCCAACCATGCTCAAAATCTCAAAGGGTCCAATAAATCGTGGAGATAGCTTGCCTCTCTTGCCAAACCATAGAACTCCTTTTATTGGAAAGATCTTTAAAAATATAAGAGCTCCAATGGAAAACTAAAGATCCTTCCTCTTCGGGTCTGCATAGCTCTTTTGGTGACTGAAAGCTATCTTCAATCTTTCTCGGATCAATGGAACCTTTTATGACGTATACCTTATCAATTTCGGTCATTCGATATGCTTTTCTCCAACTTCATCCCAACACAATGGAGATTTGCATTTTCTTCCATACAAAGCTTCATAAGGAGACATCTGAATCGTGGAATAGTACCTGTTGTTGTAGGCAAACTCTATCAATGGCAAGTGAGCATCCCAATTTCCTCCAAAGTCTAGAATGCATATCCTTAGCATGTATTCTAGAGTTTGGATGGTCCTCTCTGATTGCCCATCTATTTGTGGATGGAAAGCGGTGCTGAAATGAAGCTGTGTACCCAGACATTCTTGAAATTTCTGACAAAACCTCTAGGTGAACTGAGTACCTCTATCTGAGATAATCAAAACTAGAACTCCATGAAGTTTGACAATCTCATCAATATAAATCTGGGCATAATGAGAAGCTTCATAAGTCGTCTTGACTGTCAAGAAATGAGCCGACTTGGTTAATCTATCCACAATAACCCATATTGAGTCATAGTTCCTTGAAGTCCTTGGTAATCCAACCACAAAATCCATAGTCACCCTCTCCCATTTCCATTCCAGCAATGGCAACTCTTGGAGTAATCCCGATGGTTTCTGATACTCAAACTTGACTTGCTGACAAGTTAGACATTTAGCTACATATTCCGCGACATCTCTTTTCATTCCACTCCACCAATATAAATTCTTAATGTCACAGTACATCTTTGTTGGACCTGGATGCATATTATACTTGGCATGATGTGCTTCCTTAAGAATTATATCTCTCAAACCATCAACTGCTGGAACACATAGCCTGCTACCATGTCTCAACATGCCATCAGCGACATTAAATCCTGGAGCTTTTTCTGACTCTACATCATTCTTTATCTTCACCAATTGAGGGTCTTTGTCTTGAGCTTCTCTAATTTGATCAATGAGAAGCGGCTTGACTTGGAAGTTTGCCAACAGCACTTCTGAATCTAACAATTTCAAACTGATCCCCATATCATGCAATCTCTGCACTTCCCTCACTAAAGGTCTTCTACTCACTTGAATATGGGATAAACTCCCCAAGGACTTCCTGCTCAGTGTATTGGCTACAACATTAGCTTTCCCTGGATGATATAAAATTTCATAGTCATAATCCTTAAGCAATTCAACCCACCTTCTCTGCCTAAGGTTAAGATCTTTCTGTTGAAATATATAATTCAAACTCTTATGATCCGTGAAAATCTCACACTTCTCACCATATAGGTAGTGTCTCCAGATCTTCAATGCAAATACTACTACAGCCATCTCAAGATCATGAGTTGAATAATTCATCTCATGTTTTCTCAACTGCCTAGAAGCATAGGCTATCACCCTTTCATGTTGCATAAGCACACAACAATACACCACATATCCTCCTTCACTCGATGGCAAAGCTAAGACAGGTGTCGTGGTGAGACAAGTCTTTAACTACTGGAAGCTCTCTTCACATGCATCCGACCATAAAAATTTAACTTGCTTCTGGGTAAGTTTGCTCAAAGGAGCTGCAATCTTGGAGAAGTCTTGAACAAACCTCCTGTAGTAGCCTGCCAAACCCAAGAAACTTCGAACTTCTGAAACATTCGTAGGTCTAGGCCAGCTAAGAATTGCATCAACCTTTCTAGGATCAACTTTAATCCCTTCTTTGTTTACTATATGCCCTAGAAAGCCCACACTCTCAAACCAGAATTCACATTTTGAAAATTTGACAAACAACTGATGCTCTCTCAAAGTCTGTAATACAATTCTAAGGTGTTCCTCATGCTCTTCTTTACTCTTAGAATACATAAGAATGTCATCAATAAATACAATGACAAACTTGTCCAAGAATGGCCTGAACACCCTATTCATCAAGTCCATGAATGCTGCTGGTGCATTAGTCAATCCAAATGGCAACACTAAAAACTTATAGTGTCCATATCTGGTCCGGAAAGCCATCTTCGATACATCCTCATTCTGAATTCTTAATTGATAGTACCCCGACCTCAAGTCTATCTTGGAGAAATGACTTGTACCTTGCAACTGATCAAATAAATTATCTATTCTTGGCAAAGGATATTTATTCTTGATAGTTACCTTGTTGAGCTACCTGTAATCTATGCATAGCCTCATAGAACCATCCTTCTTCTTCACAAAGAGTACAGGTGCTCCCCATGGCAAATTGCTAGGTCTGATAAATCCTTTGTCAAGCAAATCTTGCAACTGAGTCTTCAATTCTTTCAATTCAACTGGTGCCATATGGTAGGGAGGAATAGAAATCAGACTCATGCCAGGTAGCAACTCTATACCGAACTCTATCTCTCTATCCGGTGGCAAACCAGGTAATTCTTCAGGAAATACGTCTGGAAACTCATTGACTATAGGAATCTGCTCCATACCTCTCACTTCCTTATTAGTATCCCGGACATATGCCAAATACCCTTGGCAACCCTTTCTTAACAACCTTCTTGCCCCAATGGCAGATATCACATTGTATGGTACTTCGCTCCGCTCCCCTTAAAACTCAAATTCCTCACCCGAAGGTGGCTTAAAGACTAGCTTCTTTCCATTACAATCTATAATAGCATAGTGCTTGGA
>CANXYC010195173.1:0-33788 GCA_948193065.1 Aleurites moluccanus | reverse complement strand
TATATTTGAGTTATATGAGATTGTGAATTGTTGTTAGATTGTTGAGTTTGAGATGTTATGGAGATCCAGAGGGATCCTTGCTATTTGAGTTAGAAGTGGAGATTATTATTTGAAGTGTTTTATTGTGTTTTAGCAGCAGGGCATGCTCCTTAAACAAAGGAGATGCTGCCCAATTTTTCATAAGTTGTGTAAGCCATTTTGAGCTTAATGTTGTTATGCATGCCATATAGTATAGTTTTATGGGTTCTTCGCAGTACTGGTAGCATAAGCATCACCCGTACCCTAGGACCGTTATGGCTCCTAAGTTGGGCTGTGACAACATAGTACCATGAAGCTCTATGAGTGGACACTTATAACCTTTAGCGAATAATATTCTACCTTGCTGTACTTGACATTCCAAGTAGGAGAAGAAATTGACTTGGAATCAGCCTTCACTATCTCATTCCTGTAAAAATTACAAACCATAATAGGGTGAGTATAAAAATACTTAATGAGCAAGCATACATCATTATATATGAGATATAAGTATATGGCAATAAAAATATCAATGGTATGCAATAATATATAAGTTTGGAATTCAATGATCAGGTAAACAATACTCGTATCATGTAGATAAGACAGATAAAAGGATGGACTATATGTAAACATACAGTCTCCAGTAGTATCAGTATGGACTATATGCGAATATACAGTCTCCAGTAATATCAGTATCACATCAGTATCAGTAAGCATAAGGCTGATCAGACCCTATGGCCAGGACCATAGCCCTTCCTAGCTAGGGCATCAGTAATATAATGTGTACATCGCCGATAGTATTTTCCCACTACCTTGTCGGAGCGGTAGCTTTGTCAAATTCACATATAAAATGGGTCAATGGAAATCAATATCAATAGCCAATAATCTTTAGGAACATTATGGTACAATGACTTTCGATCGATATGCATTAGTTTACTTGTCAATCAGTACATCAAAGGCATTTCAATATCAATAGCAATCAATAAATACAGATAAATTTCAATGTTTAGGAAGAACAAAGAATGATCATCATTAACAAAGTGGCATTTAATTAAGAAGGAAACATGGTATGCATAATGATGTATACATTACTCACCTTAGCTTATAATTTGTACATTTCCCTTTTCCTTTATCCTTGATTCTTTGCCTTATCTCTTTTGATACTCATCATGTTTCTTATTCATTCTCAACTATACATATCTAATTAATTTCCATTTATATACTATTTAATATAAAATTACATTATTTATACTTATATTGAAGAAAATTCCTCAAATTTTCAAGTTACTAGGATTTTGCCTATAAAGAACCTTACTGGCAGCCTGTGTTTTATTACTCATATATCTCTCTACACTTATCCAATTACTTCAATTCTTATTCCTAATTAAACTTAACATATAAGGTTATAACTATATCCAAATTTCACATTAAACTCATTACTATACAATTTATGGTGTTAATTTAAACTTAGGCCTATAACCAACCCTACTACCCTGTATTTTGCCTGTAATCCTATTCTGGCAGATTTTGTTGTTTTACTAATAACTCAATTAATACTTAACCAATTACTGTAATTACTTTTCCTATTGAAAATATACACATAAAATTATAACATATCCAAATTTTAGAATTTTTGGATCATTGTACAATTATTAGTAAATTTTCAAAATTAAATTACTGCCCTAAAATCTCTATCCAGACATGCCCTGTTTCTATGCCTATAATTAATTCCTCACTCATCCAATTTCAAAACCATTTTACAAAAATTTATATAACACATAAATGATAATCTTTAATGTTTAAAACTTTCTCTAATTCAGAATTTAAGGTCCTCAAATTAATAGAATTTTATAACCTATATTCTGTTAAATAGTCATTCCGGGCAGTCTACACTTATGACCTAATTTCTCATAAACCACAATTAAAATTGAAAAATACTTTTAAATTATTATATATAAGACATAAATGAAAACTTTTTATGTTTAACACATCTTCTAATTCTATCTCTATCGTTATGTACAATAAAAACACAGTAGCATTTTTTCATAACCCTAATTTCAGGCCAGTCACAGTTTTTACCCAATAACTCTTTCCTCACTTCGAATTTTCCAAATTTCTTTTACAGAATTCTAATTTACACATTTATATACAACTTTTATGTTTTAACTATCCTCAAATTTAATTATTAAAATTTCGGAATAATAGCCTCAAATTACTGCCTCAAAACAGAATTCAGAAACTATATTAACTCTAGCCCATTCTTAACATTTTTAGCTTAATTACCTCAATTATTTGCCAAATAAAACCTTAGAACTCTTAAATACAATCAAATAACTAAGTTTAGGAGGCTTTACCTTAAACTTGCACCATGAAATTCCTTCTTCTTTTTGCTCCACCAAACAGCTCACATAATCTCCATCAATTTTCTCTTCTTTCTCTCATCTCTTCTTATCAAATTTTGGTTGATTTATTGGAAAGGTTGGAAGATATTTTTCTTTGGATTTTTCTCCCCTCATATGGTTCGTCCACTCTCCCAAAAATGGCAGCCAACACTTATCTTTTGTACGGTAAAACCAACTCCAAAAAGAAATGAAGATAAGACAATTAGAAAATTCTAGATTTTGTGATTTGTCCCCTTTCCAATTAATTAATAAGTCCATTAATTATTTTCTATCAATAATTTTCATTTTTTCTCTTCCTTGGCCGGCCACCTTGGCTGGTTTCTAGAAAGAGTGGGTCCCACAACTTTGTTAAATTGCACTTTTGACCTAAAATTTTTCTTATTTGTATTTTTGACCCCAAAACCTTCTATAATTTATTATGTCTATTCTATTTAGATTCAACCTCAAGTGTGGAGAGTGAAATATCTTATTTTAAGTTGTTCTATCATTTAAAAATAGTTCTGGGTCATTTCTTGATCCTAGACAATGGATTTCCAAAATTACTCCCAAAGTTGCCTTTATTTATAATTTTGTCATTACTCTTATTTTCAGTGTTCCAAAATATTTTTTAACTCTTTATTTTCACCAAATTTCACATAAAATTAACTTATTTCATCCCTCCAAGTTTGAAACAAAAATTCTTAATTTAAGCGGACTGCTATTTTCTCGGCAGTGTTTTCGACCTCGATGATTTCCGAAAAAATTTTGCATTTGCTTTCTAACTGTGTCTCTAAAATTATTTCCCATCATTTCAATGCTTTTAAAACATAAATTGAGAATCAATTCATACTTACAAGATGAGGCTTCCTAGGGTATTACAATGATAAGCATCTCATTATCATGAATGTCTTCATACTATGTTTACACCATGGACTTTATTAAGCAAATATACGATTTTATTCTAAACATAAATAAATCACTGGTTAATAAAGAATATATTTTATTAATATTATCTAAAATTATCATTACAGTTATTGTCTTTAAAGCACATATACTAACACTTTTGACTTGCTTGCCCATATGACATGCATCATAAATTTTATCTTTATGAAACTTGACTTTGGGGAGACCAATTACATGCTCATTAGATTTATGGTTATCAATGTGATCCATACCAACATGGCCAAGTTTCCTATACCATAACCATGTATCATCACAAAGTGAAACCATACAATCAATATTATCATTATGCATATTACTAATATCAATCATATAAACATTATCAATTCTATAACCGATAAACAAAATTTTCTTATCTTTCAAAATAATATTTCTTAGAAATAAAAGAAATTTTATTTCTTATATCACATAATTAACTCACACTAATCAAATTGTTCTTAAGGCTATCAACCAACAACACATATTCAAGAGAAAGTTTATCGGTCTTATAAATTTGCCCAATTCCGATGATTTTACCTTTGTCATTATCTCCAAAGGTCACCTTCCCTCCTTTCTTCTATTTCAAGTTTGAGAGAATACTAGTATTGCCCTTCATATATCTTGAACATCCATTATCCAATACCATGACTCTTTTTTTTGTGGATTTCAAGCTCACCTCACTTGAAGATGCATCCTCTTCAAATGCGATAAAGCAAAGGTTAGCTACTTCCTCTTTGCTTGCTTCATTTTCTTCATCGGAGTCACTTGAATCATCCCAAGTGGCCACCAATGCCTTTTTCTTGAAGCTTTTCTTATTTTTCAACCTTGGACATTCCGCTTTAATGTGACCAAACTTGTCACATTCAAAGCATTTCATTGATTGTTCTTGGACTTCTCATACTTTTCATATTTTTCAAATGGCTTATTGTTCTATTTTTTTTCTAAGAATAAGATTTCTTATTCTCTTAGTGAGCAAGGTCATGTCTTCAACATCTTCCTTTTCATTACTTTCATTTGAAGAAGCCTCCTTAAATGCAATAAAAGTTATCCCTTTATTCTTTTGTTCCACTTTATCTTGAGATATATAATCTCATAAGTGAGAAGGTTTCCTAACAAATTATTGGTTGGGAGGGTGCTCAAGCCATTGACTTCCTCAATTGATGTAACTCTTGCTTCCCAATCTTTTTTGGAAAAACTCCTAATATTTTACAATTGATGTCTTCTTTGGAATAGTTTTTCCCAAACTTTCTCATTTGATTGACAATTACCATTAGGCAATTGTACATTTTGAATACATTCTCATTGGGTAGCATTTGGAAGAGTTCATATTCATGAGTAAGAATTTAAATTTTCTTACCCTTCACTTAATTAGTTCCTTTATGAGTAGTCTTTAGAATGTCCTAAATTTGCTTTATCGATATGCAATGGGAGATTTTTCTATCCCATCTCTACTAAGTACACAATAGAAAGTATTCATTACTTTGTGATTTCTCCCATTTGCCTTCTTTTCCTCGGCCGTCCATTCAATTTTTGGCTTGATAATCTCCATATCATCAACATTTTTGTAGGAATCGTATAACCCACTTCTAAAACATCCCAAAGATCAATATCATCGCTATCCATATAAATTTTTATCATATTTTTCCAATAGGGATAGACGATGCCATTGTAGTAATATTGTCTCACGGTAGAACCGCCTTCAATGATGTTGATAGTTTGATTTTCCATTTATGATCTTTGATCCAAAATGGTAAAATCTTTTGAATGATGGATACAAAGCTCTGATACAAATTGAAAGTCCCTTGGTAACCAAGAAGGGGATGAATTGGTTGTTTTAAGAATTAACAATAAATAAA
The DNA here is from genome assembly GCA_948193065.1 of Aleurites moluccanus. Lineage (NCBI taxonomy): Eukaryota > Viridiplantae > Streptophyta > Magnoliopsida > Malpighiales > Euphorbiaceae > Aleurites > Aleurites moluccanus. Next base: position 28,597 of record CANXYC010195173.1, on the reverse strand, counting down.
AATTAAGAAGGAGATGAAGGAAGAAAAAATCAATACAAGGATTTATAGTGGTTTGGCAAAAACTAAGCTTACGTCCACTCCTCAAGATCACACTTGAGTATTCCATTAATCTTGATATTTTTCAAAAGTACAAGATCAAACCTTAAGTATTTTTACAATTAAGGCTCACATACAACCCAAAAGAATTACAAAGAGATGAGAAAGAATTAACCCTTTAATTTTAACCCAACTCTCAGAAATTAATTCCTCTTCAATAACCTTAGAGATTGGCAATTAATTTTCTTTACAATTTGAAAACTCAAAAATAAATTCAAGAAGACTTAAATGCTCAATAGCATGAATTGATGCAAGAATAGAGGTTGTTCCATTTCCATTAACTTCATACAAACTCATATTAATAGTCTTCAGCCAAATAGAGTCGTTTGAGTGCATTAAATGTATATTTAATACAAAAACTCGTACTTCCAACTACTATTTTTCTGTCAGATTTCGAACTATAGCTGCGGCTACAAATGAAGTAGCAGACGCTACTTATCCTGAAGTGAAGAACTTCACGGTTGCGACTAACTTGTAGCGGCTATGACTTCAATAGGTAGCGGGCGTGACTTAATATGTTGCGGTTGCGACTTATTGTCCAATTTCTCCAAAATGCTACTGTCTCTCTGAACTCCATCAATAGTGAGTGCTACTCCTCTGCTCCCTTGGACACTTGAGTTTATGGACCTTATGGACTCCATAATTGCGGCAGTGACATGTTTATAATGGTTGCTACTTAAACTTCACCACATATGTAGCAATGGGAACAAAAAGTAGTAACAGGAGCTACTTGTCCCATTTCCATACTTGAGCTACTGGACCTTATGGACTTCTTAATAGTGGTTGCGACTACTCGGTAGCGAAAGCTACATAATATGTAGCGGATCTACTTAACTTGTAGAGGGGACTACTCTTCTAGTTTCTCAAATTTTTACCTTCTGTATCCATTAGTAGCGAGGCTACTTAATTAGTAGCAGACACTACATACAAGATTTTTGCAATTTTAAGAATTTGACTATAATAACTTTACTTCATTTAAATTAATAATTTTTATGAAGAATAAATACTTACTTTTCATTTCCTTATATATTTATTTATTATTATATCATTTTAATATGTAGAAATATTATTGCCTATATTTGGATATTTTAAGAAAAACATTATTCTATAAATTATATTTAATAAATATATAATTTTTTACAAAAAAAAATATCATAACAAAATTTTTTATCTTCACATGTTATAATTTTTTTTTAAATTTTTATATTTTGTTTAATTTTTTATTTTGGAATCAAACTTTTTTTATTATCAAGAAAATTAATTAACTAAATAAAAAAAATATAAAAATATTTATACTGCTCAATATATTTTGAAAATAATTATAAAAATATTATTTTTTATAACAATATGCATATAGTTATTTAATTATTTACTTGTTATTTTAATTCTATTAACTTATTTAATTTTAAAATATATATATAATTCGTTAAGATATTTTAGTAAAATAAATAATTAAAAATATTTTCATTGAGAAAATTTTAAAATTTTTTTCTTAAAATAAAATGTTAGTAAGATTATAATTTAAAATTTAATTTGATAAATAATATTTCTTATTAAAAATTTAAAATAAATATTTGCTCAAAAATAAAACGATCAAATCAAAATTTTTTAAAATTAAAAAGTAAAGAAATTTTTTTTATTATATGTAAAAATAAAAAAATTACTTTAATTTTTATTAAAAACCCCTCTCTCTCTCTCTCTATATATATATATCATTTTTATGTAATAAAAAAATAAAAGTAAATGGAACCTAAGTTTTATTTTTTTTATTATTTTAGTATATAAGTCTTTATTTCTAATGAAAATTAAAAAAAATAAAAATTTTGCTTAAATTTTTTTTTATATATAATTTTTTATATGTAAATTATATATTTATTAAATATATTTTTATTATAAAAATTTTTAAATATACACGTGTAAATTTTGTGTGAATTAAAAATAATAAATTAAAAAATAAAATTTAATTAGGTATTTTTTTATAAAAGTTATTAACTAAACAATGCAATAAAAATATTATAGTCAAGTTCATTACTCCCTCCATCCAAAACAAAAAAATAATATTGCTTAATTTTACACGTAAAAAATTTAATTATTTTTAATTTATTATATTAATTATGTCATTTTTTTTTTAAAATATCTTTATTAAAAAGATTCTTATTATATATTTTTAATTTTTTTTTATTTTTAATATTTAAAATAATTAAATCATTTACTTTAATTAACTGTCATGATATTAATCATGTATTTAATAACTCAATATCAAATAAATTTTAAATAATAAAGACCTATGATTCTTATTTTTAGTTTAAATTTATAATTTTAATATAGAAAAAATAAAAATATAATTATATATATATGATGTATCGATATAAATTAATAAATTACATATTTAATAATTATATGTTGAAATAATATAATTATAATTTAAAAGAAAAATAATTATTTTTTTTAGACAAAAAAGATACTAAAAAAAATTAAAAGTGCCGAAAATTAAAAGAAAAAAAAAAAAAAATATATATATATATATATATATATATATATATAACTATTTAAAGTCCTATCCATGTTTACAACACGTGGCATATTGGGAGGTACGAGTAAAGCAGACAGTAGCCTAATCCCTCCACCGAATTAGAAATATTTATATAATATATATATATATATAACAGAGTTCGAATAATAATAATAATTAATAAATAACAATAATAAATAAAATATAATGTGAAAGGAAAAGATGGTTTGGATCCGTTTTAAGGGAGCGAATTTCGGAGCTGTATTTGAAACTGTGGTCTCTAAGAGCTAAATTGCTGCTCCTTTGCTTGTAGCGGTGGCGGCGGCGGCGGCGTTGGTGAGGCAGTGCCTCTCAATGGCGGTGCAAATACCCAAGAAAGGTCTGGCCGACGTCGTTTTAGGCTTTGGTCGTCTTTCTCCCATGTGATCTCTCCTTGTCTCTGATCTCATTTCAGCGTTTTATTTTTCATTGATTGATCTCTGAGATAGGAAGGTTTTTGCATTTGAGCTGGTTGGGTTTGGGCCGCTCTCTGTTCTACGAGGTTCAGGTTGGTTCTTTTGTGAATTTCATTGTTTTGTTTTGAAAATGATTCTTGATTTTTGTCTTGCGATAGAGTTTATTTAGTGGAACTATTTTTTTTTTCTTTTGTGAGGAAATCAAATCCTTTTCTGGATCTAAAAATGGGTTTTGTTTTATGGTTATTTTGGGGATGATATGATTCTCTTTCTTTGCAATGTGTGTATGTGTTTTCTTGTATTGGTGAAAGTTATTGGATGGGGTTTATTGCAATTATGGAAGCTATGATCTTTGGGTGATGAATCAATCCTAAATGTTTCCCTGATTTACGGGTTTGAATGGGTTTGATGGCTTTGTATTATATATGTGTGTATGTGTGTGTGTGTATTTGTATTTGATTCCTGCAAAAGCATTATTGTTATTTTCAAGTTGATTGCCATATTAACATCCAAAACATGGAACTGGAATACCAGATTCATTTACCCATTATTATTTAATAAGGTATGATGAGATCCCCTTTGTTTATGAAAGAATGAATGAACTGGGATCAATTTTTATTGGATTTTGTATTTTCCTTCTTTTTTGTAGTAGAATATTGAAGCAAAAAGATTGATATGCTACTTTGAATTAAGATGTCCCTGAAAAGCATTGTGCGTGAGCTGAGGGATATGAGAGATGGAATTGGAAGCATATCAAGGCGAGGGCTTGAAGGGAGGCATTGGCGCAGCAGGGCAAGGTCACATATTGCTCCTGATGAAACACCACCTGAATCTGAACCAATTCAACAGGGCCGGTGGGCTAATCTACCACCAGAACTGCTTTTGGATATCATTAGAAGGGTAGAAGAGAGTGAGACCTCGTGGCCTGCCCGTGCTGTTGTTGTTTCATGTGCTTTGGTTTGTAGGTCTTGGAGGGAAATCACCAAGGAAATTGTCAAAACTCCTGAGCAATGTGGGAGGCTAACATTTCCCATCTCATTAAAGCAGGTAATGCTCTGCCATTCGTCTCTCATTTTTTTCACCTGATTTACTTGCTTTACTGATTGCCATTTGCTGTCCTTGCTGCTTGAAACTAGCCGGGCCATCGCGAATCTCCCATTCAGTGCTTTATTAGAAGAGATACTGCAACCTCTACATATCTATTGTACTACGGTCTGGTGCCATGTGAGGCTCGCTATTCTTTCACTGTTAATTTTCTTTCTTTTTCTTTGGTGGCAGATTAGATTTGTTGTTAGTCATAGTTACATACCAAAAAGTAAACAAAGTTATTCATATATATATATATATATATATATATATATATATATAATATGAAAAGAATATTTCTCTGTGTCTAGACTATCAGTTATCTATGGCATCTAGAACTTCATGTGCTTGTTATTTATACCCTTTTACATCTTTTTATTTATGTATTTTTAAATTAATAACAATGAAATTTTGATATTCTTTATGTTTGGAAATTTTGGGAACTCAATGATCGCCTGCTTTAAATAAGGGAAATATTGAAGTTTCCAGGGATAATACAAAATGGTCAATAATGAAGTTATGCTACTAGTTTTGCATCTTTCTGGTCTAGAAATTTCAGTTGATTTGAAAGCACAGTTATTTACATATTGTCAGGTAATTTCACTAGTTATTTAAATGTTTATTCTTTAATTTGTTGACAGCTGAGACTGAGAGTGACAAATTGCTATTAGCTGCCAGAAAGATCAGAAGAGCAACATGCACAGACTTCATTATCTCTTTGGTTGCCCATGATTTTACTCGAGCCAGCAACACATATGTTGGTAAATTGAGGCAAGTCTTGGACATTGTATATGCTAATTAACCTCGCCAAAATTCTTTCTATTTCCCAAACAACATAATTTTTAAGTGTTTTCCAGGTCTAACTTTTTAGGAACCAAGTTCACCATATTTGATAGTCAACCTACATGTGAAGTGCCAGTACAACCAGCTAACCGGACACATCGCAGATTCCATTCTAGGCAGGTGTCTCCAAAATTACCTGCATGTAACTACAATATAGGCACCATCACTTATGAGCTCAATGTTCTCCGCACGAGAGGACCAAGGAAAATGCATTGCATCATGCACTCCATTCCTGTCTCTTCCATTGAGGAGGGGGGTATTGCCCCAACACCAACATCATTCCCAGAGACTTTTGATGACCGATTCTCTCTCTCATCAGGTTCAAAAGGAAAGGAACCAATCACAAATATCAGTTCTGCTAGCCCCTCAGAGTCACCAATAATAATCAATGGGCCTGGAGAGCCCTTAATTCTTAAAAACAAGGCTCCTAGGTGGCATGAACAGTTACAATGCTGGTGTCTGAATTTCCGAGGGCGTGTTACTGTTGCTTCTGTTAAGAATTTCCAACTCGTGGCAGCTGTTGAGCCATCCCACAACGTTTCAGCTGAAGAGCAAGAGAAGGTGATCTTACAGTTTGGAAAAATTGGAAAAGACATCTTTACCATGGATTATCAATACCCACTTTCGGCCTTCCAAGCATTTACAGTCTGCTTGAGCAGCTTTGACACCAAACCAGCATGTGAATGATAAACGATATAGTGCCTGGATGTCGCTACCATAGTTTGCCGAGTTGCTTCCTCCAATTTTGAAATACATGTGCACTCTATGTGCAGCTCATCATGCATGACCTTTCACAACTGATATTAGCTGCATAATCCGTACATTTTCTGATAATGGAATTTGACTTGTATTTCGTTTCATCATCGTAACATCAATGTTATATTAAAGAAGTTCAGTGTATTATACCTGTATAGTTGTGCAGTATTCTATTGTTGAAGAATTGTTCAATTGGCCAGAGCTTGCATTTCAACGAGGCACTGGTTTACCTCTTAACATCATTGCCTGATGTTATCCTCCAGCCTGTGCTTATTAATCTCTGGTTAAGTTTGGAACTCGAAGTCAAGGGCTGCGCGCACGGTGTTAGTCCTTAAAGGCATTGACTTTTGCTGGTTGAGACTTGTTATTTATAGGTGTGAATCTGCAATTTTTGCTGGTTGTGCTGCAAGACCTGGAGGTGCATATTTTGCAGGTGAGAGTAGGGGTGTAATTGAGCGGAGTCGAGTCACAGTATTGAGTTTGAGTTTTGACTTGATCAGAAAACTTAAAATTCGATTCAAACTGAATTGCATTTTCATTTTCATTTTGAAGCTCAAATTTAATTTGAATTAATACTTAAAATACTCGAGCGTGATTTTATTAGGCTCGGTTGTTATAAAAAAATAAATTACTTATTTATTAATGTTAAATTAAAGTTTGAATAGATTTAAGTTCGATATTAAATTAATAAATTATTATATATAATAAAAAATTTATTTAAAATTATATAAAATATTAATATTTGATTAGTTAAATTTGAAAATTTTACAAATTTGAGTTTAAGTGGTCATGAGTAGCTTAACAATGGTGGAGCTGCTCGAGCTTTGCTTGAAGTAGTAAAATACTTTTAGGAAAGCCATGTGATTCTAATCTGTTGGGTTGGTTTAGCATCTCACTTGTAAAGATTTTTGGTCTTATAATGGATGCCATGGAATATTAGGGAACAAATTTGCGTAAGGTTTTTGACGCACAACTCATTTCTGTTAGTTTCACTTGCACTGTATCTTATAACTAACAAAATAAACTGATTTCAGAATTATCATTGTTGAAAGATAAGTAGTCATTACATAAATGTAATGAATTTATCTTACAAATGAGTTTGGTGCAAGAGAATGTTAAAGTGGAGAATTATATAGTTTGGATTCGAATTTTATTAAATAAAAATATTATAATCAAAATTGATTAATTGATTAATTTTTAAATTTGTATTAAATTATGAAATTAAAATTCTTATATAAATTCTTAAAATTTATGGACTTGAAAGCAGAGGGCATAATAAAACGTGAAAAATATATTCTTTTACCTCTCTACCCATTTAAATAAGTTATGTGGCATTTTAAAATTTTAAAAATCCTATTTAATATTTCAATTTTTACTTTTTTACTTACTAAATATTCTTTATTGACATCAAACACAACCAAAAGATTTTACAAAAATCTAACAAAATGTCTCATTTTTTTTAACTCCTGTTCTTTTTCCCTTTAACTTCTATCAGTGGCTTCCACTTTGTATTTTTAAATAATAAAAATTAAATTTAAATACTAAAAAATGCAAATTAAAAAAAAAATAGCCCAAAAACCCATCACTTTTCCAAACAAACGAAGAATCATTTTTTTCTCCAAAATCTTCAAATCTTCAACAATTTCCAAAACCTTTGCAGGTATTGCCATGTAGTGCCTCATCCTTGCTATTCCAACAGCGTTATAAACCCATCACCATTTTCTTTGGCATCAACTTTTGTTGGAGGGAAACAAGAAATAGAGTTCAAAGGGGTCCCTTGCAAGCGTATGGGTGGAGATTTCATGTTGGTTTTGGTAGAGAATGCGAAAGATTGAATGGAGAATGTCATTATGATGGCCTTGGTGGTGCCGGTGGCAGCAGGGTACATAGAATTTTTAGTGGGATGAGTGGTTCTCACCCGTCTGTAAGGAGCTCGCATTGAGAGTAATAAAAAAGCAAAATTCCATCATAAAAAGATTCAATTGCAAACCCCATATCCAAAATCTAACCAATTTTGGAAAACAAGCACCGTTCGGTGCTGGCGCAGGTGTTTTGATGGTGTCGGCGAGGCTGTAATCGAGACCAGCGCATGTATTTTTCTTGTTTTTTTTTTTAGTTGAGTTTGAAATACATGTGGTGGAGAGAGATAGAGTTATCAATGGTGGCAATGAAAGAATGGAAAAGTTTCTTGACCCGATTGAGTTTTGGAGAGTTCAAAAAATTTGTTTGGTTGCCTGGAAATTATAGGAGAAAACAAAAGAAATGGAGAGAAGATTATGGAAGTTCGTTTGTTTGGGAAAGTGATGGGTTTCTAATTTTTTTTTTTTAATTTGCATTTTTTATTATTTAAATTTAATTTTTATTATTTAAAAATATAAAATGGTACCACATGTGGAGCCCACTGACGGAAGTTAAAAGGGCAAAAGAATAGCTATTAAAAAATTAGGTGTTTTGTTAGGTTTTTATAAAGTAAGGAGTTGATCTGTAATTTATATCATAATTAAGAGGCATATTTGCATTTTATTTTATTTTATATTAAATTTATTTAGAAAAGAGGTGTTTAATAGATATGAAATAAAAAAATTGAGGCATTCAATAGGTTTCTATAGAAGTTTAGTGTATCACAACACTTTTTGATAAAAATTTAGGATGAAATTATAAGCATTCGTTCCAAATATATAAATATATTGTCAATTTTTTGGGTATATATATTTGATTAAATAACTCGTTTGTATGTGGAATGCTTAATAGAGAGTGAATTATATTTTTTAAAATTTTTCTAGTCAACTTAAAATTCTAAGTTTTAAATTTTTTTTTTAAATGTGACATTTACAAACAAGAAATAATTAAGTGCAATTTTAAATCACAAATAATAATTAAATATTGTGTTTTCATTTACTGCAAGTACAAAGGTCATAACAAGTAATACAATAATAAGTAGAGCATGAGAGCTAATAATAAAAAGTAACACTGAAAATAATCTATGATTATTTGAAAAGTAGAAAATTAGTTTTAAAAGAACTTAAAACTAAACTAAATTAATAGATAATAAATTAAACTAAACTAACACACTGCAAAACACAAAAATACAGAAATTAACAAAATACAAGAGTAGTTAGGGAATTTATTCATATTATATAAGTAACATACAATGTTATAACTTAAGATTCTTAATCATTTTTATGGGTTAGGGTTTTGGAGTTTTCCAATGGGTGGAAAACTTTTAGCAACTCTTTTTCTTAGCTTTTTCTTCCTCTCTCACCTATGCTTTTCTTTGCTATTTGCATACTAGGCCTACGAATTTTTTTTTTTTTTACAATAAGCACATATAAACTAAATACTAAAAAGAAATTATAAACTAAAAATCTAAAAATCAAATAAACAAACCACTCTATAATATCTTATAAACTATGAGCACAGTTAAATACTTTGCTTGTCATAAAAAAAAAAAAATAAAAAAAAAAAATAAGCAAAATACAATTACAATATACATCCTTTCCAAATTAGCTAGCAACAACTAATTTCATTCAAGCAGGTCCATTAGCTCTTTCATGCTCTACAATTCAAATCCATAAAGCTAGCCTTTGAAAATGATGGAGTTACTCTTTTCAAGGATCACTATCATTCAATTTAAATATCATAAAAAGGAAATATATACATCAAGATTCAAGTAGCTAAATCATGCAAAAGACTAAATTAAGTTTGTGAAAGCTTTTCTCCACTGTTATAAATAAGAGCGGTAAATAAGTAATTTAATTTTTTTTATCTTATTTGATATCTTTTCTCTTGTCTTATATTTTTTATATATCACATTATTTTTTTTAAATGTTTTGATAGTCAATATTTTTTTTATATGTAATATGTTGCATAAAAAAATTATATAATATAGAAAATAAAATACTAAATAAAACAGAGGATCAGACTAATAAATAAGAGTTTATTATAATTTTATTCCTTTTGAGTTTTCCTTGATAATGAGATTACATTTTCACACCAATATCGAAATGGGTTCATGAAGGTATCCGACTGCTCAATAATTCAAACCCAAAGTGTGGTCACATACTCATAATTTAGACTACTAATAGACATAAAAACAGACATGGGAGTAGTATACTTTTTCATTAATAACCCTTTTACTCTTTGTTTAGGACTAACTTCGGACAAACAAAAACAAAAACCTAAAGGAAAATCAACATAATAAAGCTACAAAAGTCTTAAAATTCTCAAATTCCTAATTCAAGAGTATGCCATTTACTAAATAAAAATTGGAAAGACTAATTCATCAAGTTCATAAACTAGCACAAAATTTCATTATTCACATAGAAAGGCCCAGGAGCAAGTTAAAATTCCATCGCTTATTGCTAATTACAATAAACGAGGATGATGGCCATACTTAATTTTTAAAGTATGCATACAAAAAAATTTTAAATTTTTTAACATTTTCCAACCATTCAAAGAGAATTTCAATCATCCCTATACCCATTCCTCACACTTAAATTAAACATTGTCCTCAATGTTTCACTTAAAGCATGGAGTGTACATATATGAACACAAAAAAAAAAAAAAAAAAAAAAAAAAGCATTAGAATTTATGTTCAATTTGAAATATTAAAAGATAGAGCATCAGAGTTTTCCTTGAATATCAACTGCTACTTTTCCTTAAGTTTCCCTTTATCACCTGAAATAAAGTTTATTAAGAACTTAACGAGTATAACAAGTGAACGCGGAAAGTAGTAATGAAGCCATGCATACTTCTTAAAATTGAAAAAACACATCTTGATGCACTGTCAGCCTCAAAATGACTAAGTGGAGAGTTAGACAAGCATTAAAAATCCCAGAAATGATGCAAGAAGATAAAATATTTCAACATTGGACTTATTAAATAGACCTCAAAAATTATCCTAAAAATAAAATGGCTTAAAAATGATCTTAAAGATGGAATTTTAAGGACAGAATGACTTCATCCAGGCTACCCTAGATAAATTATGTTAGGCAGTTAAATCAATATTTTTTGATATATTATGTACTACGTAACTTCAATGGTTGAATAGTTACATCCATTTTAGTGCTTACTGATAAATCCCATTATTACAACTTTTTTTTTTTTCTCTTTTTCAACGCCTATGCAGGGAGTCTCAGTGTGTTAGTTTTGATTCTCTTGTCATTTAAGCTTGAAACGACCCATTAAAGCTGCATCCTTCTCCACGGCGTTGAAGGAGGATGTTGGGGAGTCTCAAGCTGATCAACGGGCATTGAGGGAAGACCCCATAGGCATTGATCATTGAGTTGATTAATGGGTAAATTTGGCCATTTTTCAACACTGTTGGAGAATTTTTGACAGTTGTTGGTTTGTCTCAAGCACTCCAATAGGCATTGAAGATTTCTCAATGCCGTTGGTAAATAGCGAAATTTAGGCAGTAGTCTCCTTACTCCTCAACGGTTTGGCCAATGTTTTTTCTGTACCATGTTGTTCTTCCCATCGCCTTTCTCATGACAGTAGTTGGGCTTGTCTTCCAACAGGCATTGCTCATAACAGCAAACCACCATCTGCAGATTTTCTACTGTGCTTTTCTCAATTTGCAAAATTAAAGTAAGGGCGAGGGCACTAAAAATAAAGAAAAAGGCATTAACTACTATATACAAACAAAGAATTTAACTAAAACCAAAGGAAGTTACTAACTAATATATACTTCTTAAAAAACGCAATAATTGATAAGATTAAAACTATCAATAACTATGTAAAATGGACGATTAAAACTAAAAAGTCTCTTATACTATACTTACAATATTACTAACAATAAAACCAAAATTAATCAACCAATAACAAAAACCTAGACTTGACACTTAAAAACTAAAACAAGTAAATCAAAAGAGTACTCAAAGTAAGCAAATTAACACTATCTGCTTGGCACATTTCAAAACTGAAATGTATAGAAAAAAAAAAATGGAAGTGAGTCTGAATGATATCAAACGATTCATTAAAATTAAAAATGAGAATCGAGTTAGGAATAATTTGGAAATGGTTAGACAACAACAGTCAGCTGATAATGCAGTGTTACGACACGGTTTCCCAGACCGCGACGGTTCTAGGGCGCGGGAGATGTTAATGGCGACCGGCACTCGTAGAATCCTAATCAATCGCTTACACAATTTATAATCATCAATTAATTATCCATTTATCCTTAATTACTATTCATTCTGTCATTTAGTGCTATTGGCTGTAACAATCATAATATCATACCATATCTCATAATATAACTCAAGTATCATTATATATATATATATATATATATATATCTGTTTATGTCCTAGCTAACCCATATATACCCCATGGAGCAGCTAGATATGAACATCGAAATACAGAGTACAAAATATATATACATTAGTAATGCTGACAGAAATCCCTGGATGACAGAGGACAGGATTTTGCAATCTACTCATCTCCTGAAATAGGTAAATAATGAGAGGGTGAGTATGTAAGATACTCAGTGAATCTATATGCATCGCCAATAAAAGTGAGGTTAATAGAAGAACCAATGATATTAAAAGCTCAGTATAACCAATTTACATAAGCATTTACAGTAAATGACAGAATAGATCAATAAGGATATCAAAGGTTCGGTACCATAGAGAAAAATAGATAAAGGGCTGGATTGTATAAAATTATACTATACAATCTCTTGTAGCATCAATATGGACTATATGCGAACTACATGTGCACATACAATCTCCTGTATATCAATATCTACAACATAAGACGGATCAGATCTTATAACTAGGTCCATAACCCTTTTCCTAGCTAGGGTATCAGTAATACAATGTGCACAAGGTCGACAGTACTTTTCCACTACCCTGTCAGATCGGTAGCTCTGTTATATCACAATAAGGTCAACATAAGAAAAAAACTTATCAATTTTGCCACAATGGTATCCTTCATTTCAATAAACTCGATATTAATCAATCAATAGTAGTTAAGTAACAATGGCTCATTAGAATCAATTAATGAGTATAAAATCAATAAGACATCAATAATAATCAAAGAAACGATAACCAAAGGTCTAACGACAAAAAATGAGAACAGATATATTTTGGTCATTTGTGGCCAAAAAGTTGACGCGATTGGCATGCCATTGTCACTGGCAACGGCGGCATTCAAATGGTTGGCCTACAGAAATTTTGGCATGGTTTTGATGCAATTTCGACATTACCCCAAATATCAACAAACATGCATATTGGAAGCAATTTATAGGCAACAACCACAACTCAATAATCTTCATCGAAAGCATCCAAATAAGCCAAGAAAACACAAGCCAAATGTATGAACAAAAACAAGGCAATTTACCTAATTAGGGTTCGACCAACAACAAATTTCCACATATGAGTTTCAATTGACGTTTTATCAATTTAGGCAAGTGAATTGATGCATAGTAGACTCACCTAAACCTCCAAATCACCAAAAGCAATGAAATTGCTAGCCAATTCCTCAATCTTCGGTTTAGGCCAATTTCGACGATTTTCTCTGAACGAGTTTTCTACAACGAAATGAACATCAATTAAATACCGATTAATACACAATTGACTTATTCTAAAGCCAATTTATCTATCCTAATCCATATACTCAAAATCAAATTACACAACTTCAATTTTAGGTTAGAAAATTGAGAAAAATTATTTAATGCATCAATTGATGCAATTAAACCATTTACCCATTTTTTTTATTATCAATTTAACCTATTTAAACCAAAAAATCAAAAAAACAAACACTTACCCCAAAAACTCTAGTTTGGCCGAAATTTGCTCCTCTTTGTTCTTCATTTTTTTTTTCAATTTTTATGGTTGATTTTGGTTGTTTAATATTTGTATGGATTTAGTTTAGTATTTGTAACAATTTCTCTTCATAAATTATCAAAGAAAAATCAAAAAGAGGAGAGGAAAATAGCTCAAGGGTTTGAAGGAAGAAATAATCCAAAAAATTGTCTAAGTGTCCTTTATATAGTAGGACAAAATAGGCAAATTATAGTTTAGTCCTCCAATTTTCCAAAATTTACTTTTGGTTCTTTTTCGCTCGGTAAATTTTTTCGATAATTCCATCGGGAATTAAAACTCAAAGTAAATGTTTAAACATCATATTTTTATTAATAATAATTAATAAAAATAATTTTAGAGTCGTTCTGAAACTCGGAATGTCAAATTTTACTATTCACCGAAAGTATTCTTTTGCTCGTTTTGTCAGTGTTCTTTAATATTTTCTCATTTTTCTTTTCACTGTATTCACATATAAATATACCTAATCATTAACACTCAATCCAAATTTAAAAATTCATCCATCGACCATTGCGCTATTTTTACAGCAGCGATATCGATACCGATGATTTCCGAAAAATTTTCTTGTTTACGCTCTAACTGATTTTCTAAAATTATTATTGGTTATTTCAAAGATTTTAATTTATATACTGAGAATTTTATTCACTAAAGCTTGTTATGCATTTCTAGGGTATTATATTCTTCCCCCCTTCAATTAAATAGATACATACCTCACTACTGGAATAGGATTGGATATCTGCTCCTCATTTCCTGCTCACTCTCCCAAGTGCTCTCCTCCCTGGACTAGTTCCTCTAAAGCACTTTAATCATCGGGATCTCCTTATTCCGCAATTGCCTGACTTGTCGATCAATGATCTCCACTGGAAGCTCCTCATATAACAAGTCCTCACTGAGATCCACATCCTGAACCTCCAATATGTGTGACGGTTCAGACACATATTTCTGCAGCATAGAGATATGAAAAATTGGATGTACATGGCTCATACTAGATGGAAGAGCCAATCTATAGGCCACATTACCTATCTTCTCAAGAATCTCAAATGGGCCTATAAACCTTGGTGATAACTTACCCCTCTTCCCAAATCTCATAACACCCCTCATCGGTGAGACCTTAAGGAAGACATGATCACCAACTGCAAAATGTACATCATTCCTCTTCAGATCAGCATAACTCTTCTGCCTACTGAAGGCAGTCCTCATCCGATCTCTGATCATAGGAACCTTTTTCATAGTCTCTCTAATCAACTCTGGCCCCTCTAGCTGCTTCTCTCCCGGCTCCACCCAGCACACTAGGAATATACATTTCCTACCATATAGTGCTTCAAATGGAGCCACATCAATAAAAGAATGGAAGTTGTTGTTATAAGAAAACTCTATCAATGACAGATAATAATCCCAGTTAACTTTGAAATCCAGAACACACAATCTGAGCATATCCTCCAAAGTCTGGATTGTTCTCTCCGACTGCCCATCAGTCTACGGATGGAAAGCAGTACTAAACCGTAACTGGGTGCCCATAGCCTCCTGAAGCTTCTGCCAGAACCGAGAAGTAAACTGTGTACCCCTATCCGAGATAATCACCAAAGGAACTCCATGAAGTCGCACAATCTTATCCACAAACAACTATGCATACTGAGCTGCCGTATAACTGGTCTTAACATCCAGAAAATGGGCAAATTTCATCAAACGGTCTACAATCACCCATACGGAGTCATAACCCCTGGTAGTCCTCAGTAGACCCACTATAAAATCCATAGTCATCTGCTCCCATTTTCACTCTGGCAACTCTATCTCCTGAAGTAGCACTGATGGCTTCTGATGCTCAAACTTAACTTGCTGACAGGCTAAGCATTTAGACACAAACTGAGCCATATCTCTCTTCATCCCTGACCACCAATCCACATCTCTCAAATCATGGTATATCTTGGTAATCCCTAGATATACACTGTATGCTGAGTCATGAGCCTCTCTCATAATTCGATCCTATAGCCCATCCAAATTTGGTACACATATACACTTCCCACATCTCAGTACTCCATCCTCTACTGTAAACTCTGTCATCCTCCCACTCTATACCTCTCCCTTGAGCTTCAGCAGATAAGGATCCCTGTTTTGAGCCATTTTAATATCATCAAGTAATAGTGACTTCGCCCGAAATTGGGCTAGCAGAGCCTGGTTCTGATCCTGGGAACCCAAATCTAACTCCGCTCCCAAATCTGCCAACTCCCTCATCTCTTGGATCAATGGCCTCCTGCCAATCATAATATGAGCTAGACAGCCTATCGATTTCCTGCTCAATGCATCAGCCACTGCATTGGCCTTACCCGGATGATAAAGGATTTCACAGTCATAATCCTTAAGTAACTCCATCCATCTACGTTGCCGAAGATTCAGATCCTTTTGCTGAAATATATACTGCAAACTCTTATGATCAGTATATATCTCACATTTCAGTCCATACAAGTAGTGCCTCCAAATCTTCAAGGCAAATACTATAGCTGCCATCTCCAGATCATGTGTAGGATAATTTGCTTCATGCTTCTTTAACTGACGAGAAGCATAAGCAATCACCCTAGGAAGCTGCATCAACACACACCCTAATCCTATCTGTGAAGCATCACAATATACAGTGAATTTCTCCCCCTCTATTAGTAATGCCAACACTGGAGCACTGGTGAGGCAATATTTTAGAGTCTGAAAACTGCGATCACACTCATTAGTCCATACATACCGCTCCTATTTCTGCATCAATCTAGTCAATGGAGCTGCAATCCGGAAGAAATCCTTCACAAATCTCCTATAATACCCTGCTATACCCAGAAAACTGTGAACCTATGTAACACTGGTAGGCTGGGGCCAATTAGCAACCGCTTCTATCTTCTAAGGATCCACCATAATACCATTCTTGCATATCACATGCCTAAGGAAACACACTTAAGTTAGCCATAACTGGCATTTAGATAGCTTAGCATACAACCGAGTCTCTCAAAGTGTCTGTAAAACGATCCTCAGATGCTCCACATGCTCCTCCTCACTCCTAAAATTAATAAGTATATCTGCAATGAATACAATGACAAACTTATCCAAATATGACTTGAACACCCTGGTCATGAGATCCATGAAAGCAACCGGTGCTTTGGTCAACCCGAATGGCAATACCAAAAAATCATAATGTCCATAGCGGGTCCTGAAAGCAGTCTTAGGTACATCACCCTGCCTAATCCTCAACTGGCGATACCCAAACCTTAGATCAATCTTTCAAAAATGGCTGGCACTCTGCAGCTAATCAAATAAGTCATCTATCCGAGGCAATGGATAATGTTCTTCACTGTGACTTTGTTCAGTTGCCTATAGTCTATACACATCCTAAAAAAGCCATCTTTCTTCCTCACAAATAGTACCAGTGCACCCCAAGGAGAACTACTCGGTCTGATAGACCCTCTATCCAATAGCTCTTATAACTGTATCTTCAATTCCTTCAGTTCAGCTGGAGCCATTCTGTATAGTGGGATAGATATAGGGTCAGTGCCTGCATGCACCTTAATCTCAAACTCAATCTCTCTATCAGGGAGCAATCCTGGCAACTCCTCAGGAAATACATCAAAAAACTCCTGAACTACCAATATCTGATCCAACTGTACAGAAGACTTCTGTATATCTATCACATGTGCTAAATAGGCTGAACAGCCTTTCCCAATCATCCTCCTGGTCTGAATAGCAGAAATCAGGTTAACCCTGAACTCCCTTATCTCACCCTAAAACTTAAACTCAGGCTGCCCCACAGGCTGAAACCTGACCTACTTTCGATAACAATTAATAACTGCCTGATGCCTAGCAAGCCAATACATACCCAAGATAACATCTAACACTAGTACTGGCAACTCAATCAAGTCAACATGCTAGATGTTATCATCAATCTCAATAATGCAATTAGGGTAATAATAATCCACATCAATACTAATACCCATAGGAGTAGCAATCATCAAAGGCACATCTATTAATTTCCTTTCCTTATTCAATTTAGGTGCAAAGTGTGGTGACACAAAAGAGTGAGTTACACCCAAATCAAATAAAGCATCTGCAACCTCATTCTGAATCAGAATAGTACATGTGACCATGTTATCTATCCTCTGGGCATCCTGAGCATTGACTGCAAATACTATGCCCTGGCCCCTACCAGCTGGAGCCTGACTACCACTGGGAGCCTGTCCTCCCCTGCCTCGGCCTCTGCCTGATGCCTCTCTGCCCATGCTCTGACTCCTCTTTGCTATCAGCTGAGAGACTGTAACAGATGGCTGCTGATCAGCCCTCAATGGATAGCTGTGAGTAAAATGGCCTTGCTGGCCACACCTCAAACAAGCACCAGTCCGTCTCCAATACTCTCTCCCATGTCTCCGACCATAAAACCCACAAATAGGAATGCTGGGTGCCTGTGTAACTGGTCTCAAAGAACCTGTGAGTAGGCAGGTGCTGACTGAACTACTGGCAGTCCCCTACTCTGTAGTCTCCTCCTCTGACTACTAGCTGATGATCTCTGCTCAAATCAAGGCACTAGCTCTGCCTGCCTAAACTAGGAGCTACTCTCCCCCCTCCTAAACTAAGATCCCGAACCTCCCTTCCTCTTCTAGTCTCTCCTTGCTCTCTCTGATCTATAATTCTCTTCCATCTACGTGGCCTTATCAATCACTATGGTAAGAGAAGTAAACTTTGTAGCCAATAATGCATTATGCAGTGCAACATGAAGACCCCTCTGAAACCTACTAATCAGTTCAGCCTCAGTAGGTCCAATGTGAGTAGCATATCTACTCAGTTTAATGAACTCCTCTGCGTACTCCTCCATAAATCTATCTCCCTGCCCTAACTGCTGAAATCTAACCAGATTACGAGTCTTCATCCCCTCTGTGATGAACTCATCAATTAGCCCCTGTCGAAACTCAATCAAGGTAAGTGGGTGCTCACTATATAGCTTGGTCTCCTTCCTCCTAGAAAACCAAGTCCATGCCTTACCCTTCAGTAGCAAGCCAACAAGCTCCATAGCTCTCAACTCATAATATGGTAGTCTCCTCACTACCTTCTCCACCCTCTCCAAGAAATCCACAGGGTCAGTACCTCTGTCTCCCCTAAACTCAGGCAGGTTTAGCTTCATAAAGCTAAACATCGTGACACCTCCCTCCTCTATCACTTTACAGCCTCCCTGAATAATAGGCTCAGTAGGAACCCCTTACTGGCTGCACAGGAGCCGATGCCATAGGAACTGCCTCTGGTGCCACAGGTGGGGCATTACTATTGGCACTGGGGGTGGCGGTACATGCTGAGGCTCCCGCCTCAAATCAGAAATCTCCCTGTGCAAATCCATAATCCCCCTCATTACCTCATCTTTTCAAGGGTCACTGCCCCCCTCTATACTCTCTGAAGTCCGTCAGGATTTAGATGGACCTTCCAATACTGAAAACTCCCTCACCAAGGACTCATTAGAGGCAACCTCTGCCTCACGGGTATCTTTATCCTGATCGTCGAACATCTCTATAATCTGTTAGGAAAAATGGTAATATACTCAAAATATGATAGAAACGCAGAATAACAACATATCACAGATGATAACAGCAAAAGATGACAAAAGGAATCCTATGCTCCATGGTATAATTAATTCTACCCCATTCTATACTTAGCTACTATTCCTCTGTAATTTAGTCACTATTCATCTATAACCTAGTGCTCTAATATCTGTAACCTAATGCTCTAATACCACCTCTGTCACGACCCGGTTTCCCGGACTGCGATGGTCCTATGGCGCGGGAGATGCTAATGGCGGCCAGCACCCGTAGAACCCCAATCAATCACTTACACAATCTATTATCATCAATTAATTATCCATTTATCCTCAATTACTATTCATTCTGTCATTTAGTGCTATTGGTTGTAACAGTCATAATATCATGCCATATCTCATAATATAACTCAAGTATCATCATATATATATATATATATATATATATCTGTTCATGTCCTAGCTAACCCATACATACCCCATGAAGTAGCTAGATATGAATATCAAAATACAGAGTATAAAATATATATACATTAGTAATGCTGGTAGAAATCCCTGGATGACAGACGATAAGATTCTGCAATCTACTCCTCTCCTGAAATAGGTAAATAATGAGAGGGTGAGTATATAAGATACTCAGTGAATCTATATGCATCACCAATAAAAGTGAGATTAACAGAAGAACCAATGATATCAAAAGCTCAGTATAACCAATTTACATAAGCATTTATAGTAAATGACAAAATAGATCAATAAGAATATCAAAGGTTCGGTACCATAGAGAAAAACAAATAAAAGGCTGGATTGTATAAAATTATACAATTTCCTGTAGCATCAATATGGACTATATGTGAACTACATGTGCACATACAGTCTCCTGTATATCAATATCTGCAACATAAGACAGATAAGATCTTATGGCTAGGTCTATAACCCTTTTCCTAGCTAGGGTATCAGTAATACAATGCGCATAAGGCCGACAGTACTTTCTCACTATCCTGTCGGATCGGTCGTTCTGTTATATCACAATACGGTCAACATAAGAAAGAAATTTATCAATTGACACCATTTTGCCACAATGGTATCCTTCATTTCAACAAACTCGATATCAATCAATCAATAGCAGTTAAGTAGCAATAGCTCATTAGAATCAATTAATGAGCATAAAATCAATAAGACATCAATAATAAACAAAGAAATGATAACCAAAGGTCTAATGACCAAAAATGGGAACAAACATATTTTGGTCATTTGCGGCCAAAAAGTTGACGCGATTGGCATGCCATTGTCGCTGGCGACAGTGGCATTCAAATGATTGGCCTACGAAAATTTTGGCATGGTTTTGGTGCAATTCCAATATTGCCACAAATATCAATAAACATGCACATAGAAAGCAATTTATAGGCAACAACCACAACTCAATAATCTTCATCGAAAGCATCCAAATAAGCCAAGAAAACACAAGCCAAAGGTATAAACCAAAACAAGGCAATTTACCCAATTAGGGTTTGGCCAACAATAAATTTTCACATATGAGTTTCAATTGACGTTTTATCAATTTAGGCAAGTGAATTGATACATAGTAGACTCACCTAAATCTCCAAAACACCAAAAGCAATGAAATTGCTAGCAAATTCGTCAATCCTCGGTTTAGGCCAATTTCGACGATTTTCTCCGAACGAGTTTTCTACAACGAAACAAACATCAATTAAATACCGATTAATACCCAATTGACTTATTCTAAAGCCAATTTACCTATCCTAATCCATATACTCAAAATCAAATTACACAACTTCAATTTTAGGTTAGAAAATTGGGGAAAATTATTTAATGCATCAATTGATGCAATTAAACCATTTACCCATTCCTTTTATCATCAATTTAACCTATTTAAACCAAAAAATCAAACAAACAAACAAACACTTACCCCAAAAATCCTAGTTTGGCCAAAATTTGCTTCTCTCTGTTCTTTAATTTTTCTTCAATTTTTATGGTTGATTTTGGTTGTTTAATGTTTGTATGGATTTAGTTTAGTGTTTGTAACAATTTCTCTTCACAAACTATCAAAGAAAAATCAAAAAGAGGAGAGGAAAATAGCTCGCGGGTTTGAAGGAAGAAATCAGCCAAAAAATTGTCTAAGTGTCCTTTATATAGTTGGACAAAATAGGCAAATTACACTTTAGCCCTCCAATTTTTCGAAATTTGCTTTTGGTCTTTTTTCACTTGGTATATTTTCCCGACAATTTTATCAGGAATTAGAACTCAAAGTGAATATTTAAACATCATATTGTTATTAATAATAATTAATAAAAATAGTTTCAGAGTTGTTCTGAAACTCGGACTGTCAAATTTCACTATTCACTTAAAGTACTCTTTTGCTCGTTTTGTCAGTGTTCTTTAATATTTTCTCATTTTTCTTTTTACTGTATTCACACATGAATATACCTAATTGTTAATCCTCAATCCAAATTTAAAAATTCATCTATCGACCGTTTCGCTATTTTTACAGCAGCGATATCGGTACCGACGATTTTAGAAAAATTTTCTCGTTTTCGCTCTAACTGATTTTCTAAAATTATCATTGGTCATTTCGATGATTTTAATCTATATACTGAGAATTTTATTCACTAAAACTTGTTATGCATTTCTAGGGTATTACATGCAGTAATAAATTCCAAAAAAATTTCTAAGAAATCCAAGTCACCTAAAAGTGAACCTCAAAAGTTGGAGGCCAAAAAGACTATCTCTAAGTAGAAAAGGGGCAAGTACCATAACTGTGAGAAATGGGGTTACTTTATAGCAGATTGTTGGTTTACTCTAAAAGCTAAATCTGACATACCACAAAAGGAAGCAAACATGCTAGTGCTGGAGATTGAGCCTTAAAATTTTGTTGCTATGGTGGAAAATAATGGAAAGGCCAGTACTTCTTCTGAATGATGGTTAGATACAGGAGCCAATTGTCATGTCTGCAAGTGTAAATTGCAACTTGATAATATTACTGAAGTAAATGACACTGTTGTTGTGGCTAGTGGAGAAGCAGAGATAGTGACTAACACTGGTACAATGAAAATAATACTTTCTTCAGGTAAAATTCTAACTCTAAAAGACATTAAAGTAGTTCCTACTATTTTAAAGAATTTAATTTTAGTCTTTTAAATCTTATTGGTATGAGTGTTTTAATCAATAATGGTATAGTAACTTTATCTGTTAACTCTTATTATTTTGGTTATGCTTACTTGACTGATGGTATATATAGATTGAGTTCAACAAATGAAACAGTCAGTCATGTTAGTTCAAATCTACTTGATCATAAAATTTTGCATAATCGATTAAGACATGTGAACTATAAGAAAAATGGCTAAACTAGTTAAAACTCATAATATACCATTAGATAGTTCGATTAATTTTAACAGATGTGAAGTGTGTGCTCAAATAAATATTATCAGAAAACCTTTTCATTTGATCTCTAAGAGTACACAACTTCTTGACTTAATACATTCTAACCTATGTAACTTTAAAGGTTCTACAATAAGAGATGGTCAGAAGTATTTGGTCACTTTTATACATGATTTTTCAAGATATTTCTCATATTTATCTGTTAAAATCAAAAGATAAAGTATTTGATAAATTTAAAATTTTCAAGAGTCGTGTTGAAAATCAATTAAATTTGAAAATTAAGAGACTTAGGAGTGACAAATAAGGATAATACAAATTAACAGAGTTCAAAATTTTTTATAACTCTTAGGGCATAATACTTGAAACTACTGCTCCTTATTCACCTCAATCAAATGGCATAACTAAACGTAAGAACAAGACGTTAATAGAAATGTTAAACTTTATGTTATTGATAGCTGATATGCCTTCTTGTTATTAGGGAGAAGTAGTTTTGACTGCATGTTACATCCTAAATAGAATGTCACCTTCTAAGACAAGCTCCATATCTTATGAATTATGGTATAAATATCCTTATAGATATGAAACTCTTAAGACTTGGACCTGTATTGCTTATGTAAGGATACCAGATCCTAGGAGACCTAAGGTAGGGCCTAAGACTAACACTTGTGTGTATCTAGGTAGTGAATAGGATAGTGCAGCTAATCAATTTTTGGATCTATCTACCAATGTGGTTATAGAATCTAGGGATGCAATGCTCTGTGAGGATAAATTTCTAAGAGATTATGGATTGAAATTACCAGGAATTGTAGAAATTATTTCAAAATCTCTTATAAAAACTGCACCTAATTCCTTGACACTCCTCACAATAATAAATCCCTAAATCTAAGAGTATCTACAAGAGAACAAGTTCCTAAAAATGTTTGGTGATGATTTTGTCACTTACCATTTAGATGGTAATCCATCTATTTATAAAGAAGTGATGAAATCGAAGGACTCCTTGTTATGGAAAGAAGCCATTGATGATGAAATGAGCTATCTGTTACAAAATCAAACTTGGCAACTAGTCGATTACTAAAAATAGCTAAGACTATAGGTTGCAAATGGATTTTGAAGAAGAAAATTAATCCTGAAGGATCAATAGCACAGTATAAAGCATGTTTAGTAGCTAAGGGATATACTCAAGTCCATGGGACAAATTATTTTGATGTATACTCCTTGGTCTGTCACTTGATTATGATTATAATTCTTCTTGCTTTGGCATTTACTTATATTGTGCTTCAAATCGATTTAAAGATAACTTTCCTTAATGAAGATCTAATAGAGCAAATCTACATGAACCAACCTGAAGTGTTTTTTTATGAAAGGTTTTGAGAACAAAATTTGTAAATTAAACAAATCTTTGTATGATATAAAACAAGCACCTAAATTGTGGCATCAAAAATTCGACAAGGTAGTAAGGAGTTTAGGATTTAAATCCAGTTATTCTAATATGTCATGACCCAGTTTTCCGGACTACGACGGTCCTAGGGCACGGGATATGCCAATGGCGACTGACACCCATAGAATCCAGTATCACATGCACAATCTATAAACCACAATGAATTATCCATTTTAGTTAATTACCATCCATTCTGTTATTCTGTAATTCATTATGTAAATTCTGCAATTGACTGTAACCATCAAAATATCATATCATACATCATCATATATCTCAAAATATCATCATCAATATATACATATGTTCATTTCCTAGCTAACCCATACATACCCCATGGAGTAGCTAGATTATGAACATCAAAATAATAATACAGAATCATAAAATATATATCAGTCTGATCAGCAGAAATCCCCGGATGATAGATGACAGGATTCTACATTCTACTCCTCACCTGAAATGGTTAAACAAATAAAAGGTGAGTATAGATGATACTCAGTGAATCTACATGCATCCATAATAATTAGTAGGCAATAATGGCATGAATGTATCAATAATACAGATATAGTGTACATAATTGATATCGGTTATAGAATAGCCAAGAAATACAATGTAGGCTCAGTATCATAAGGAAAGACAGATAAAGGGATGGACTGTATGAAAAGAAATCATACAATCTCCAGTAATCCGTATGGACCATATAAGTCTCCAGTAACATATCAGTATCAATAAGCATAAGGCTGATCAGACCCTATGGCTAGGACCATAACCCCTCCTAGCTAGGGTATCAATAATACAATGTGCACATCGCTGACAGTATTTCCCCACTACCCTGTCGGATTGGTAACTCTGTCAAGCCACATAAAGGTCAATATAACAAGGGATACCATTATGCAACAATGGCATCCATCAATCTATCAGTCCAATATCAGTCAATTCAATTATCAATAAGAACAATGGCAATGCTATAGATAACATACAATCAATGATAAATGGTTTGGCAATTAAGAAAGACATGGAACAAAAGTTAGTTCGGTGACGAAAAATGGTAGGTCAATTGGCATGCCAACGTCGCTGGCAATAATGGCCTTCAAATGGTAGGCCTATGGAATACGAAACAATAGGCCAAAGGCAAATGAACTGGGCATTTCATTAAACACATGGTGGGCATACAATGGCAAGCCAATAGGTTAGGTTTAGGTGCAAACTTGACTTACCCAATTCAATCAACACAAAGCTACATTGTCAACAAAGGTATAGGCATCAAAGAAACACAATTAAACAACATCAAAATGAATCAATTTGGCATGGAAATTCAAGGAAAAATCAAACAAAATCAAAGGGTATGAATAGTGTACATGGTTCGACCAACAAGGTGTTTTTGGAGGAAGTTTCCAATCAACATTTCAATGCATTTGGCATATTATATGATGCAATATAGACTCACTTAATGCTTCAAATCCTTTTGAACAAGCCAATTCCCACCAAAATACCAAATGGCCTATATAAGTCAACCTTGTCAACAATTGTGTTCTACATCAAATAAACCATCAATTAATCACCTATTCACATCCAATTAATATATTCTAACATCAATTAATAAAATTAAACACTAAATCATCAAACTCTTTCTTACAACTTCAAATTAAGCTAACCAAATTAGGCATTTCTACAAATTTGCATCAATTGATGCAATCTAACTACAAACTCATCAAATTCAACCTAAATAACATCTATTTAAACCAAAAGAATGAACAAAACAACTTCTTACCCAAATCGAGCAAAGTGGATGAAATATTTCCTTCCAAATACCTTGAAATTCTTCAACTTTCCAAGTAATCTAATGAATGGAAAAGGTAGAATAAAGGTTAAACTTCATTTTTCTATGAATTTCTTTAAGAAAATTTGATTAAAATTGAAGAAGAATTGATGGAGAAGAAAGGAAGAATAGGTTTAGCCATGAAAGAACAAAAGAAGAAGATGCAACTTTTGTTCTAAGTGTTCAATATATATGAAAAATTATTTTGGAAAATTACAACTTAATCCCCCAACTTCCATCCATCACATTTTAGTCCAAAATCTTCTGTAATTTATTTTGTCAATTCCGTCAGGAATTGGATTTCAAAGTGAGGAGTTAATAAGCTTATTTTAATTTATACTTATTTATAAAAATAGTTCTGGAGTCATTCTGTAACCCCGACCGACCAATTTTTACTATTCACCTTAAACTTCTATTTATTTATGATTTTGCCATTAGTTACTTTTTTAGTGTTCCTAAATGATTTTTACTTCTTTCTTTTTACCAAAATTACACATAAATTATTGTGATCTTTTACCCCCGAGTTAACTTCAGAAATTCTTTTGTTGACCAGATTGTTAATTTCTCAACAGTGTTCCCGACACCGCCGCTTTCTGGAAAAGTAACTAGTTCGCTTTCTAACTGTGTCTCTAAAATTATTTCCCATCATTTCAAGATTAACTAACCACAAACTAAGAATTAATTCATGCATGTAAGTTAGGAATTTATAGGGTATTATATAATAAATGCCTTTACTTTCGTTTTGTGTCAATTAAGGTTGCAATTATTTGCTTGTATATGGATGACATGTTGATACTCGGTACCGATCTTTCTGCAGTAAATAAAGTGAAAGACGAATTGGCTAAAGCCTTTAACATATCAGATCTTGGTGTAGTAGACAACATTCTTAGTATGAAACTAAGTATTACAGGGCAAGGTATCACCCTTAGCCAAGCTCATTACATTAAGAAACTACTTTCTACATTGGATATAATGAGTGCAAAGTGGTTGAGACACCATATGATCCTACTAAATGACTAAGTCCTAATGATGGAGCTAGTGTGAATTAGTTGGATTATTCCAAACTGATTGGTAGTCTCATATATGCAATGACTTGCACTAGGCTAGATATAACCTTTACAGTTAGCATGCTGAGTCATTTCACTAGTAATCCTGATCAGGAGCATTGGGATGTCCTCACGTGGCTTCTGAGATATCTTAAGAGTACTCTAAACTATTCTCTCTATTATAATGGTCATCCTTCTATCTTGGAAGGTTTTTCTGATGCATCATGGTGCTCAGGATTATGAGACAATAAATCTACCAATGGTTATATTTTTACACTGGATAGAGAAGCTATTGCATGGAAATTCAAAAGATAGACTTGTATTTCTTTATCGTCTATGGAATCAAAACTATCTGCTCTAGCTTTAGCAAGAGGAGAAGCAGAGTGGATAAGAGATTTGATGCTGGATAATCCACTGACTTGTTTAAAGATTAATTCTTTAAGTATATTATGTGATAATCAAGCTATAGTTTTAGTAGTGAAAAACTAACTTTTTAATGGTAAGAGTAGGTATATTAGGCTGAAACATGCCATGCTAAATTATTTTATAGAACACAATATCATTACTTTGGTTGATGTGCAATTAAAGGATAATATGGCGGATACTCTCACAAAGGGACTGAATAAAGATTGAATATTCAAAATTGTGGGGGAAAAGGGGTTAAAAATCTTATAGATAGGTTTTAACCTACATCTGTGTTATTTTGAATTTTTTAATCTCCTTTTGTTGACTAAGATAAGCAATTGATAATGTTTTGTTAATGTCTACAGTTGTTAATAAATCATTCTACATTTGATGATATATTCTTTTTGGGTGAGTTATCTCATTCCACATATGATGAGGTAATTTATCTCCATTTGGTTATTCTGTTTAGAGCAGTTATATCATTCCATGCGGCTTAACTAAATTTGAACTTGATAGCTGTAACATTTCACATAAAAACATGAAATGGTTCTTTTGAAAAGAAACTATTTAGGTATTGTTCTTATAAAGAAACTTGACATAGATGCTTATTGGTATTGACATTGATGCATATTATTATTGACATTGATTTTATTAATATTGATTCTTATTAACATTGATATATGATTATTTTCAATCATTATGGTATTGTGCTAAGTTCTTTTGAATGAACTAGACACTTTAAATTGTTACGCAAATGATTAGATTCACATGAAATTCATATTTGGTAACTTATAGGAAATGATGAAAATGGAGGAGAAAATATTGATTTGAGTCTTGAAGAGGATGATCTACTTAATGAATAATTTCTCTATAGCTATGAATTGTAGGGGACTATCATATTTTTTTTAGTTGAATAAATTGTTCAATTGCATGTGAACTTGCCCAATTTGATTGAATTTAGTTAATTTATAAAACTCTGTTTTGGTTCACTTATTAGTGAAGCCTATTTGTTTGAGTTTAGTTAATTTCTAAAACTCTATTTTGGTTCACTTACAAGTGAAACCTATTGATTTTATTTGCTTGAATTTAGTTTGTTTCTAAAACTCAAAGTGTGCTTAAAGAATTCATATTTTGAGTAATGAATCTTTTGTGATATGATGATTCAATATTTTGATTTGAACATTATATTATCTATCTTTTGGATTGTGCTATATGTAGAACATAGGAGGAGATTGTTGGATATATTTAATATAATCCTAAATATGTTCTAATATAATCCCAATAGACAAGAGACCTTTATAGTGGGTCTATATGGGTAAGAGCCCATTAATTAGTAAACCCTAGTGTATCACTATATATATATATATATATATAGTG